>VDFB02059865.1:0-76886 GCA_007258455.2 Sequoia sempervirens
GATAGCGATCAAGTTCGAGATAGGAACAAATATGAAACTCGCGGAGCAACTAGGAAACGTGATTTGCACGTGGAGAATATCAGCGATGAAGGATGCCCAGTCATAATGTTCCTGCCCAGAATGCGACCAATAATGTAATACATCCAAGGCTGGAAAATATTTGCATGTGCTTGACCTGAGACACGATTCAGGAGTGTGATTAGAATCGCGTACTCATCCTTGTATTCACCACGACCCACGTTATTTGACAATCTGTTCTTTGCTTGCTTTAACCATCTTTCTGCCATCTTCTTCTGAAATTTGTCCACATCAGCATCAAATGCCTGCGCACACTGCTCCATAGAAACAACTAGGCTGTTCTGGTGTTGAGGAATGCCAAAGCTCCTCTCGATGTCCAAAGGTTTGAGACTGCAAATGAACCGTCCATCAACTGACACTATCTCACGAGTAGTAGAATTGTAATGTTTAATGCAAGCCATCACGAATTCAATACAGTGAACGGAGATAGGTATGGAAGCGACCTCTAGTAAACCAGATTGCTCAATATTCTAAATGATTGAACTTCTTATTTTGACTGGATCTAGCACTACTTCTGGCAATACTTTGTGAAGGTCTGTCTCAACCAACCTGAGAAAATCATGAGTAAGGACGGTTTTGGTCCTGTATTCGAGCTGAGTGAACTGCATTCTGAAAAATTAGCCTGTTGACTGTGAACTCGACTATGTTCTGACAAGATTTCTGGAAGCTGAAAATAGCCTGCGAGAGTTAAAAATAGCCTTTCGAATAATTATTTTCAGCGAAAAATCCGAGATATGGGTTTTGTCCAGAAAAGGATTCTAAGACAACCCAGAACGTCAGAGTTGCGAAAATTCAACTTCTACTCGATCGTACAAAGACTTTTCACTTGAGAGAATTAGTAACTCAAGAACGAATGTTCTAAAGTTAAAAATTCGTGAAAAATCAAACGCACAAATTTAACTCGAGGAAATTATATAAGAATGATCCAGATACTGAGACTTGTCAAATTCGCCATTTTTAGGAACATGCAATTTATATTCTGTGAGAAATCTGAGATTGAAGGATGAAAAAGACGTTTTTATGATGCCTTCTTCTGTGAAAATCGCCTTAGGTTTCTTCAGATTGCTAATAATTGTGAACTTTGATCTGCAAAAAGATATATTAGGTAAAATCGCCTCTGGAAATTGATGAAGATTTTGCCTTTGAACTGGAAGAATTCGCCTTGTAGTGAAAACCACAAATTTTCCTCTCTTGAAATTTGCGCCTTTTGTTATGAAGAAATTCGAATTTCTCTTTTGAAATTATCTTGAGAAAATACGAATTTACAATGAAATTTGAGAGTGCGCCTTTGATTTCTGAAGAATTTGTGAATTTATCTGAGGAAAACGCCTTTGAATATGAAGAAATACGAACTCCTTTGGAGAATTGGCGAATTGCTTTTGAATGAATACGCCTTTGAGAATTGATAAAATTCGATCTCCTCTTAATAAAATTCGCCTTTGAGAAATACGCTTTTGAATATTGAAGGATTGCGAATTGATATAGAAAACGCTTTGGATCTTGAAATACGCCTTTGATCTCTGAAGAACTTGCGAATTTTGTTAATATGAACTCCCTTAAAGGTGCGCACCTTCTCTTCTTGAAGAAATACGAATTACTTTGAAGTTACTTTGAAAATTGATAAACTTCGATTTCCCCTTTGAAAATATGAACTTGCTTTGAAAAATACGAATTTCACTTAAGATTGAATTTGCTCTTAATGAAATCGAATTTCCTTTGAAAGCTCTGTGAATAATAATGAAGATGGCGCCATGTTTAAATAAGAAGAAATTCGCACTAATTTGAAAACTGCAAGAATTCAAAACCCTGACAAGAATAGAAATCCTCTGATTGGTTGCCTTTCAATTCCACTGGTACTGACTGGAAGTTCAAATTTGAATAAATAATAAAATATTCATTATCATGCAATTAGCATAGGCGCCAAAAATAGAAAATCGCCATTTTAATGCTAAAATTACAAAATAAATATTAAATATTTTGAACTTCAGTTGACAATTGTAATGTCCCCTTCCCATCAGTGATTAGCCTTGCAGTTCATCAGTCTATTCCGGAACCCGTAGACTGGAATGAGGTGAAATTAGGGTTTCTTGGCTTGGAGTTTGTGGCATTTCATGTTATTTACTATTTATAGTAAATGCTAGTTGTGGCAGTTGCAGTTGTCTATTCTTAGTCCTTTGCAGTTGGAGCAGTTATTGTTATTATGGTTTGGTCTTCAAAAAACTTTATTTGGTGAAAAATATTTAATTAAAGGCATTATGTTTTAATTCACTGTTGACACCCCCCCTTGGCCTAAGGAGATAACTTAAGTTGTTTTTAAAATGGGGCCATGAAGGGTACGCCTTCATTATAAGGTTATTTATTCTTAATTCAAATATTTCCTCAACTTGAAATTGGACGCCACTTTTATAAAAGTTACTTTTTGAATAAAGTGAATTTCTTATGAGGCTTTTGGGACGCCACCTTGAGAAGTTGAATGGTTTTGGGAAATTGAAGGGTCTCTTGTGTCTTTTGGTCTGCTTCTCAGGCATTTGAAGAGTTTGTGAGCTCTTATTTATTGAAGGTCTTTGCTCCAGCATTTCATCCATGAAAATTATGCTAAAGTTATGCTGTCGAAATGACAATTGACATATTGCTTCGAGGATGTCTACCTCCTAGCTTTTCATCCAATTTCGTGTTTGCAATATAACACCTAGTTGGCTACATTGCTGCTTCTCAACATCAGACTAGCAGATTGAGCATCAAAGATTGAAGAATTTTGGAGTATTTTCACAGTTCTGGTTTCCTGGTTTTTATACAGCTGAAGCTGATTTCTGTTCATATCAATTTGAGTGATTTTATTTTCATTCTGGGTATTTTGGCAATCAATTTGTTGACTCAAGGCGCCATCTTTCACCAAGAATTGGAATTTAATTCCAAGTATTTAATTTTTACTTGCAAAATCGATTTTTGAAGAAGGCCGTACCATTTAGAGGTGCATTGGGATTCGTGCTAAATAATCTGGAGTTTTTGGTGGCTGTTTCTGGATTGCATCTTGGGCGCCAGACCTCTAGGGAGCATTTGCAACTTATTTCACGTCATTCGGAGGAGAATTAAGTGAGTTATGAACATTTCATTGATTCTCATAGTTGCAGATTGATATTTCCAGTTTACAGTTTTTGTATCAGATTTTAGAAGTTCTGATTTCTGATTCATTATCAGCTGTTAGAGAGTTAAACAATCATTGAAAAACATCTATTATTCTTGTGTTTGGAGATTATTGTAATTCCTATGTAATTTGCAGCTTATTTCTCATTTGTACAAACTGTAAACAGTAGTACTGTTCCAGTTTTAATTGCTGCAATTTCTTTCTTTATCTTCTCACATAAGTCCCCTGGATGGTTTACCGCCAGTGTGGTTAAATTGATTGTAATACCTTGTACCCACTCATAGTGGTGAATCCCCACAGCTCTGTGGATGCCCGCCGCAACGGATGAATTGTTTTTATTGTAATCTTTCCCCCCCACTGTTTGGTGGTAGTGTGGAAATGTTTCTCATGGCTGGTTATCCGCCTATCAGTTCTTAATTTCAACACTCCGTCATATGTTAGCACCTCGCCCTCAGTGGGATCTTGAGTACACATTCTTGACGTTGAGTAGTTTTCATTCCAAGTTCAGTTTTCAGTTTTGATGTAACGCTAATCCAGTTATCTATCTCTGGTTATGTGTGTCAAATTCATCAAAAAAATTGGTTAGCATATTTCAACAATCCAGAATGAAGCTTTGAGATTCATCGTGAGACTTCAACGATTCCGAAAAGTCATCTCTTGAGCATATAGGCGTCCATTTGCTCAAGATACTTCACTTTTTACTAACTTCCTATTTTATAGCTGACAGCACTGTCACGACTGGCCAACTTCGACACTGATTTCCGGATGACCGGGTGATGCTGAGACTGATCTAAAGAATTCATTGGAAAGCCTACTGAACAAGGAAGAAATGTCTGCTAGAGACATAACTGCAAAATCCATCATTTAACCCCTTGAAAAATTAGGCACCCCTGATTAAATTGCTTTACGGATTCTAGACTTAGCCATTTTCCTAAACTGCCATCTGACACTTCAAACGGTTGCTGACGGCGAATGGTGAACCCTGCTGATATGAAACGAAGCTCACTGCGTGACTGGAGATATTCTGCATCCAATGACTATATACACGACACCTGAAAGCTGTGTTAAGGGCCTCAAAAGTAAAAGCGCCCCTGGCTCTTGGTTGCACTGGTGTCATTTTGACGAAAGTCGAACTTTCATCCAAGTACCCTACTTTGACCTCTGATATCCGGAGCTGGGATGACCCGATTCAGGCACTATCGATTTAAACGGACAGCCAGAAGGGCCCACAAGAGAAGTCTCTGGAAGTGACGAAGCAAGAAAACTGCTTCTAAGACCTCAAAAACTCCAGTGCGTATTTTATTTAAAATTACCGTTCCAGACTTGGCCATTTTCCGGATATCCTCACTTTGCAGTATTGCACAAAAGACCTCGCACGTACGAGCGACTGCCAAATCCCGAAGGCTGACGGCTAGGCTCGTTAGATAGATAAAATGATTACGCTCAATAGCCGTGAAGACTTCGAATGCGAACGGGCTCATCTGACAGGTCTAAAGGCTAGGCGCCTCTAGACTGTAGAAATAAACTGCGAATTGTCTGTTGGTCCGCCCGTGAAATTACGTGCTTGGTAGAACTTCCGCCACGATCACCTGGAACGTCGGATCGACAAGCAGAACGATGCATTGCGGAGCTAGGCTAGAGAAGTACTAATGTTAGGAAGACTCTGCCTGCAAATTTTGCCATTTGAAGGGTCCTTTAAACCAGCGCCCCTGGGCTGTACTTGCACTGGGAATAAATGGAGAAGCTCAGAAACGTGAAAACTCCATTATAAGCTGATCTTCAGACGACTGCTGCCGGAGTTCTGAAACTCGGATGACTACGTTTGATATCTCGTTGGATAAGCAAACTAATTGTGAACAAACTGAATGTATCAGCTATCAGAAATGCCAAGATTTACCCCCTCCATAAGATGGGCGCCCTCAAGCTAGAGTTGCACTTTTGCCTGAAAAAGACAAAATTTTCATATCTGGAAATATAGGGATTTCAACTTCTGACGCTGTTTGTCGGAGCTGCAGGTCTCGGAAAGCTTTGCTGGATAGCTTATCGGATAGCCAGACCAATTCTGAAGAGATTGACTGGATGCTCGAACACTTTCAACAAGATTTTAACCTTCAAAAAGTTGGGCGCCCCTGGGCTATAGTTGCGCTTTTGTGCTTTTTCCTGAGAAATCTTCATAAATTAATCACTGAAAACTCTGTCTCAATCACTGGAATGACTGTATGCAACATGAAATGCTATCGTGAGATGCTCTTCCATCGTGAAAAGCTCCAATCTGAGTCTCTGCTTCAGGTTTTGTTCAATAAAACTGACTTTGACTGACAAACTATTGACAAAAATTCCATGCTTGGTATTGCCCAAAATTGTATTTTACATCATTTTAGCAAGATTTAAACTAATTTATGCAAAATGCCTTGGTGAAGCAAAAAATTTGGTTTGGGTACAACACCCATGGAGGTACCACCATGTACGAGCGTCTACATTGTATTGGTCTTGAAGAGCACAAATACTATGATTTCGTCCTAAGATGAACGTACCAAACTCTTTCCTAACATTTTCCACCACTTTTGAATCTGATAAGAGTCTTTTGAATGCCCACTTGTACCCATTAGCAACTTCACTATCTCTATATGGTGGAGTTCTCCTTGGCAAAGCAAGTATTTGTGCACTATAGTATTTGGGAGACAATGCATATGCAAGAAGATGCAATGGTGTGTTCATCTTGTCCCAACAATGACGAATGATTTTTTCAACACTTCGAAAAGTTTCTTAGGGGTCATTCTCTTTTTCTGCTATTATGACCTTTATTTTTTCTACCATGAAGTCAATGCCATCATAGATTTCCCCCAAACATGGTCAATTTGTATCAACAAACCTAATCATACTCATGATAGGCTCGGTGAAACTCAAGACATAGTTCACACAAGCCCACCAATCGTCATCAAGGATCAATGAGTTGACCTTCAGGTCCCTCTCTGAACTTGATGGCTTCCAAATACTCCATTGGTTGTTGATAACCATGGCACCCAATGCCTCTTGCACCTTCACAAGTCATCTCAAAATGATTGTGTTATGCAAATTGGGTCTCAGCAACCTAGGATCATGTAAAACATAAGTTAATAACACATTGAAATATTTAAATATATAATATAAGTATACATGCAATAATGATAAATAAAATTAAAAAATAACATAAATAATTAAATTAAATTTACCTTCAACAATTCCAATTTTGATAAAGTCCTGAAAATGCTTTGTGACATATGGTGGTTTGTCACAAACATTTGGATCTCCTCACCCTCTTGGTATATATCTTTCACCCACTCTATTTGAGTGCTAATTGCTTGCATCACCAAGTTAAGGGAGTGTACGGTGCATGGTATCCAAAAAAAGTGTTCATAACTTTCCTCAACCAAAGCACCTACACCCCTACAATTTATTGCATTGTCTGTACTGACTTGAACAACATTTTCAGGACCCACCATCTCTATGGACTCAATGAGGATTTTAGAAATGAATTATGCATCCTTGATTTTCCACTCACAATCAACTGCCTTCAAAAACATTGCCCCTTTGGGGGACACTACAATAACATTTATTAAAGGTCAATTTTTGCAATCCTTCCATCCATCAGAAACAATACACTCCTATTTCAATCCAACAATCCCTAGATGGTTTGAGTGATGTCTCTACAAATAAAAATCTTTTCCTAATAGGGTAGCGCACACCTTTTCATACCCAGGACCTTTGAAACCAGAAGGTGCACTATTGATCGTCGCCACCATATCACGCCAATATGGTAATCTCACCAAGTTGAGAGGAAGACCATTGCCATAAATGCAACGTGCAATTCTTGAGAGGGCATTACTGAATTTGTAGGTAAAGTCATTGGTGTTCTCTTTGCTAAAGGATGACTTCTTAATCTTGCTCTTTCACTCATAGCATCAGCTTCTTTTTGTTCCCTAATGAATGCCATAATTTTTTCCTTTGGCAACCCCTTCTTATTTCACCCTCCACATATTCTAATCCCTTTCCCACTTTGTACACATAAGTGAGCTTTCACTCGACTATGCGAGCTCTTAAATTGGACTCCACACTCACCACAATCCCAAATGAATTCCCTACCTCGTGGAAGTTGTTCAAGCATCGTAACATGATTCCATAAAGGAGATGCTTGATCAATTTTAAATTTTTTGTTTGCATCAACACCCACTGAACTTGAACTTGCAGCCATTTCAAGTAGTTTGCAATTTGATTGTGATGTCCCTTACCTATCCGGTTCTAAAGTTGTTTGAAGGTTAGCGGATTTGGGTCTCTACTTCCCACCCGATGGCCTTCTGCAATAGGGTAACCTTGAATTAATACCTCCATTCACCATATGCACACATGTCCACATATCTATATGTTAGCCTTAATATCTAGTATCCAAATTTGACACAATCATAAATGCAATTAGGCAAACATAAGAGCAATGTCATAGGTGGATCCGCCCTGAAGCCCTCATACCAAGCACAAGAGGTTGTTCACCACAATCCTCCTTTCCTAGCGGCTTAGTACCTGCTTTCTCCACTTATGGCAACACGCCGGAAGACACTCGCCTTGTTAGGAGAAGGGAACCATAAAGTTCAAAGTGGCCTAGGCCTACCACCCCTCCATGGCCTCGGTGAAATCCTAACTGGGACCCCCACCCCTCCATGGCCCCACCCATGCTCTTGGATTGGGCAGAACCTTATGTAATGTCCCCATTTTAGCCTAAGCTTGTTTTTGAATGGTTTAGCCTATTTCTGGACCTCGTAGGCTAATACAAATGGTTAGAGGGTCCTTCTTGGCAATAATCAGAGTGTTTCCTCCTTCAGAGTGTTGTACCCAAACCAAATTTTTTGCTTCATCAAGGCATTTTGCATTTAAAAGTCTAAACCTTGCTAATTTGATGTAAAACACAGTTTTGGGCAATGTCAAGCATGGAGTTTTTGTCAATATTTTGTTAGTCAAAGTCAATTATATTGGTCAAACCTGAAGCAGAGACTCAAAATGAAGATCTTCACAATGGAGGAGCATTTCATGACGACATTTCATATTGCAGACGGTCATTTCAATGATCGAAACAGGGTTTTTAAAGATCAAATCATGGAGATTTCTCAGAGGAAAAGCCCTAAAGTGCAAGTATAGCTCAAGGGCGCCCAGTTTTTTGGAGGTCAAGATTCTGGTTAAAGTGCTCAAGCATCCAGTCAATCTCTTCAGAATCAGTCTGGCTATCCGTCGAGCTATCCAGCGAGGCATTCCGAGACTCACAGCTCCGGTTATCAGCGACAGAAGATAAAATCCCTAAATTTTAGGAGATGGAAATTTTGCTATTTTCAGGCAAAAGCGCGCCTCTAGCTTGAGGGCGCCCATTTCAAGGCAGGGGTAAAACTCGTCAGTTTCAAAACCGAATGCAGTCAATCCGTTCACAATTAGTCTGCTTATCCGACATGATATCAAGCACAGTCATCCGACTCTCAGAGTTCAGGCGGCAGTCGTCCAAAGATCAGCTTAAAATGGAGTTTTCATGTTTTTGAGTTTCTCCGTTTATGCCCAGTGCAAGTACAAGCCAGGGGCGCTGGCTTAAAGGACCCTCCAGATGCCAGAATTTGTAGATAAAGTCTTCACGACATCAGTAGTATTCTTGCCTAGCTCCGCGATGCATCATTCAGCTTGTCGATCCGACGTTCCTGGTGGTCGTGGCGGAGATTCTACTAAGCACGTAATTTTACGGGCGGAACCAACAAATGGTTTTCAGTACATTTTCATAGTCTTAAGGCGCCTAGCCTTTAGGCTGGTCAGATGAGCCCGTTCGCGTTCGAAGTCTTCACGACTATTGAGCGTAATCAATTTATCTTCCCAACGAAGCATAGCGTCAGCCTTCAGCATTTGGCATCGCTCGTCGTGCGAGGTCTTTAGTAATACTGCAAAGAGAGACGTTGAAAAATGGCTAAGTCTGGAGCGGTAATTTTATTTAAAATACGCACTGGAGTTTTTGAGGTCTTAGAAGCAGTTTTCTTGCTTCGTCGCCTCCAGTGACTTCTCTTGTAGGCCCTCCTGGCTGTCCGTTAAAACAGATAATGCCTGAAACGGGTCATCCCAGCTCCAGATATCAGCCGTCAAAATAGGGTATTTTGATGACGTTTGATTTTCGTCGAAATGACAAAAGTGCAACCTAAAGCCAGGGGCGCTTTTCCTTTTGAGGCCCTTAACACAGCTTTTAGCTGTCGTGCATACAGTCATCGGATGCAGAATATCTCCAGTCATGCCGTGAGCTTCGTCTCGTATCAGCAGGGTTCACCGTTCACCCAGCGGCCGTTTGAGTGTCAGATAGTTTAGGAAAATGGCCAAGTCGGAACCCGTAAATGAATTTGTCGAGGTCGCGCCTAATTTTCAAGGGGTAAACGATGGATTTTGGCAGTTGTGTCTCCCAGCAGACATTTCTTCCTTGTTCAGTAGGCTTTCTGATTATCTCATATTAGTCTCAGCATCAACGGTCATCCGAAATCAGTGTCGAAGTTGGCCATTCGTAAGTTGTCAGCTATTAAATAGGGAGTTAGTAAAAAATGAAGTATCTTGAGCAAATGGACGCCTATGTGCTCAAAAGATGACTTTTCGGAATCGTTGAAGTCTCACGATGAATCTCAGAGCTTCACCCGGGTTGTCAACTGAAGTTCCAAATTTGCTTATTTATAAATAGCAATTTTCTATTTTTAGCACCCTTGCTAATTGCATGATAATAAATATTTTATTATTATTTGAGCTTCCAGTCAGTGGCAGTGCAACTGAAGGGCAACCAATCAGAGGACTTCTATTATTGTCAGGGTTTTGAATTCTTGCAGTTGTCAGATTAATGCGAATTTCATCTTCTTTAAGCATGGCGCCTTCTTCATTTATCATTCATATTTTCAAGAGAATTCGTATTTTTCAAGGAGATTCATATTTTCTTCAAAGGGAAAATCGTAATTCTCAAAGGCAAATTTTGTCAAAGGAAATTCATAATTTTGAAGCAAAATTCGTTTTTCTTCAAGGCAAAGGCGTATTTTCAAGTTCATTCACAAGGCGTATTTTCAAGGGAGATTCGTATTTCTCAAACAAAGGCAGATTTCTCATCTATTTGCAAAGGCGATTTCTCCAATCACATTCTTTTGCAGGTTAAAGTTCACAGTTCTCAGCAATTCAAAGAAATCTTGAGCGATTTTCACAGAAGAAGACATACAAAAAACATCTTTTTCCTCCTTGGTTCTCAGATTTCTCTCAGTTTTCAATTCGCATGTTCCTGAAATTGGCAAATTCGACAAGTCTCAGCATCTGGATCATTTTCATATAGCTTCCTCGAATTAAAATCGTGCGTTTGATTTTTCAGGAATTTTTAACTCCAGAGCATCAGTTCTCGAGTTTCTAATTTTCTCAACTGAAAAGTCTTTGCATGGTCGAGTAGAAGTTAGATTTTCGCATTTCTGACATTCTGGGTTGTCTTAGAATCTTCTTCTAGACAAAACCCATATCTCAGATTTTTCGCTGAAAATTGACCTTCGATAGGCTATTTTTAGCCTCAGCAGGCTATTTTTAGCTTTCAGAAAAGTTGTCAGAATATAGCCGTGTTCACAGTCAACGGGCGAGTTTTACAGAGTATAGTGTAGACAGACTGAGTTCAAGACCAAATCGGTCTTAATTCATGATTTCGTCAGAAAAGCTGAGACCGATTTGTATCAAGCTGCAGAAGAGATAGTCACCATCACTTCAGTTACGGAGCCGCCAAAGTTACCAGTCATTGAAATGCTAGTTTGAGTGTGCAAAGATTGCCAAGATTGCTCAAGTTGCTGACATTCAGATGTTGACGCAGTTAACAATCTCGTTGAGGGATTGGTTGCTAGAGATCGCGACCAGTAGACTTCAGTTTCCACCTCTCAGGATAGACATTACACACAGGAGTTAACTTGATGTTACCCTTTCAAGTTAACTGGCTGTCTCACCTCATGCATATCTATTCTGAGATTCATCTTGTTTACTTGGAGTTTCATTTAGGGTTTTCGTTAACTGATGGTAGTCTTCCAGTTAACTTCTTTCAATAAGGACGTGCATGCTCGCACAATTGTCCATTTTAGATTAGATGTTTCATCAAGGAGGGTAGTTTCGGTTGTTGTATAGTTCTACTTAATTAGGGTTTGGCGTTGCTTGCATGCATGCGAAGCCTTAGATGACACAAGGTGATTTTAGGGTTCCCTACACCTTGATGTATATAAATAAGAGCTTATGCTCATTTGTAAATAACTTTTGCTGGAGAGAAATATATTGCGCCTACCTTGCCCTCAATATTGCTCTTTTGGTATTTGTTCATGTGTCTTCACTATTATGATTAAGTGTTATGCCACATAGGGTTTCATGCAATTGTAATGGTGGATTCTTTATGTCTTGTGAATCTTTTATCATTTCAATCAAGTGTTATGCCACATAGGGTTTCGTGAGATTGTGATGATAAAATCGTTTTGTGAAGTCTTTACTACTTTCAATCAAGTGTTATGCCACATAGGGTTCCATAAGATTGGCGTGGTAAATTCCTCCCATAGTTAGATCTGTTTGAACATATTTACCATTGAGGTCAATTGTTATGCCACATAGGGTTTCAAGAGATTGAGATGATAAATCTGTTTTGTGTATCTTTACCATTGTGATCAATCGTTATGCCACATAGGGTTTCGTGAGATTGTAATGATAAAGGCTGTTTTGTGAAGTTTTTACTATTTTGATCAAGTGTTATGCCACACAGGGTTTCATAAGATCATCTTGGTGAATTCTTAAATCTGTTTTGTGCCCAATAAGCTTGTTTAGATTGAGATGATAGTTGCGCCACCTTGCCTTCAAGTAGAGAATCTAAACACGTTTATCGTCTATAATCATCCCTGCTCCATTTCCTCATGCTCTGTTTTCTTGAGGGAACTGGATAGATTTAGAGTAGTTAGCTTAGTTGTAGTTAATGATCTGCGAAACCAGAAAATCCTTAGCTGCAACGTTCTTGGTTTTCTTAACCTTGTGCCTCTTCCAGCTGAGAACAAAAAGATAGGACTTAGATTACTTTTCTTTTCATGCATTCCAGCACAACGAGGGAGCTTCCCCTCCTAATTTGAAGAGCACTCATTGCGTAGTGTACATAGCTGTCCGTACAAACCTGCACTCCAGAGGTGTTAGATTTTACGCCAACACAGAGCTTGATGTGGGTTCAGGGTTGGCCTTCGTTGGGCTCAGTTCTTCATACTTACTATTTATAGTAAGTCACCATCTTAGGGGAGTCAGGGTTACCAAATTTAGTTAGACACCTGGACAGGTCTCAGATGCAGCGTTGTCCTCTTATTCAGTTGGATGGGCAAAATATTCAATGTTTAATGATTAATTATCATTAAAGGTACTTTAAATGATAATTAAATATTATAAAGTTAAATAATAAAGTAAAAGTGTACTTTATTTTCGATGAGGCCATGACCCTCAATTAAATTCACTTAAAGTACATTTTTATAATATTATTTTGGGCGCCCAAGTTCAGTGAAATATTATAAAAAAATTATTAAAACCCTAAAATGGATTTTAAAAGCAAATTAAATACAATTAAGGGGTCGATTTGTTGAAGAGATTATAAAAGGGCATCAAGGCATTCATTTTTTATCATCATTTTGGAGAATATAATATTTGGGATTTGAAGTTCAAGCAGGTTGAAGGAATTCGAAAGGGTTTCTACCATTTCAGCATTGGAGAACGAAAACTCTTCAGTGTCTATGCAATTTTGAGGCTGTGCAATACCAATTGATATTATTGCTTATGTCGTGGCTTCATTACGAGAGTCAACTTGTGCTTCATTGGAGAATAAATCAAGGGTTTTAAAGGATTATTTATTTGTAGATCAGTTTAGCATCAAAGACCCTTTATCACTGTTGTAGCGTCTACTCTCTTGGCACATGGGGTTTCACCTAGTGTATTTAGAGAAGATTAACATTGAATTATTTAAGGGGTTTGAAAGGGCCGATTGGAAGACGATCTTAGCGGCTGATTTCATTGGAGGATTGTTGTAGATTGAGTTTCCTTTGAGTCACACCAATATCAAGGCTGGGTCGTATTGTTGCTGCCAGGGCCATACAACTGCTCATGGTTGGGCGTGTGAACTAGGGAGTGAAGCGATTCACTTTTGGAGCTTATTCTTCTTTCTTTGTGAGCGTGGGAGCAAGGCAAACCCTTAGCGTCAATATCAAGAAGGAGAAGCCTTTATTCTAGTGTTAGGTGTCCAAGTTTATGGTGCTCCAACTGCTGGTAAACACTTCCAGATTTTCTGTGGTGCGAATTTCAGTCCTGCATTCATGGTAGCTTCCTTTGTAAAGCTTTCAGCAATTATGCCATATCAATAAAGTTTTAATTTTCAGCATTATATGTAATTCTTCTTTAATTGCATTTCTCTATGCATTTTATCTTTGCCTGGCATTATATTGTGAAAACACATCAAAAGAACATCAAACTACAAATCATTCAAAGACAAAACAAATCTGCATCATCTACATATTCGTTTGCAGGGGTTAGAGATGGCAGGTCTCTTACAGTGGTATCAGAGCCATAATCCTGCCATCTTGTGTAGTCTTAGCTTTCATGAGAAGAGATATTATATTTTATTCTAAGGGAAGAGGAACAAGGTCAGAACATTGGGAAACACCACAGGTCCTAGACGGTGATACAGTTTCGGGTATTTTGGGTATTCACAGGTCTAGCTCCAGTAGTAGTGAGGACCATATTACAACACTTATGGCAAATAGAGAGGTTTCTAGGGAGTCACCTAAAGATACAGGGAAGGAACGTGCTAGAGCAGAGAGCCCAGAGACAGAGTTTAGGAGAAGGCATGATAACATGATGGATATGATGTCTCAGCTGATGGGTACGATGAGGCAAATTATTCCACAGCAGCATGTGTTTCAGATAGGACAGTCGAGTGGCACTGCAAGGGTAGAGCAGCCACAGGTGACAGTTCATCAGAATTCTTCTTCTAGCATTCCTGAGCGTAGGCCCAGTCAGCCTATTTTCATTACTAGGGAGGTTCCTCCAGTCCAGCAAGCAGAGCAGCAGGATCCACAGCCTAAGATTCAGACACCTCGTGGTCTTACAGCGGTAGATGTGACTAGACACTATGCCGAGTATATGATGCTATCTCCTGAGATCAGACAAGTGTTGACTCTACATGAGTTTATAGATGCTAAGAGACCCAAAGGAAGAGCTAGATTTGAGCATAGAGCGCCACAAGCACCCCCACCACCTCAGGTTAACAGGGATTTTCAGCATGCTATCAACAAGGTTGTCTTGCCACATTTTGATGGCAGTGACAAGTGTTCAGCTAGATCGTGGGTGCAGAAGCTCGACAACTATTTGTCGTTGAGACCTATGCACGAGGACGAGGCAATTAAATTTGCCACATTGCACTTGGACGGAGTGGCTCACGATTGGTGGCATCATGGAATGACCACTTTACAGCATGATCTAATCACCACCTATCAGGAGTTCACAAATAGGTTCATCGAGCGCTTCAATAAGAAAGACCCGGAGTTGTACTTCAGAGAGTTGGAACACCTTAGACAGGGAGGCAGCTTGGATAATTACACTAGCAAGTTTCAGAGGCTCGCTGTGATGGTGCCCAGTTTATCAGTGAGGTGTTTGGTTATGTTGTTCACTGAGGGTTTACAGGAGCCTTTGAGAGGTTGGCTTAAGGCCTTTGACTCGCCTTTCTTGCATGGTGCCATTAAGAAGGCAAGGAGTATGGAGCTTGCTGCTCCGAAAAAACATTTTCAGCCAAAAACAAACACCTTACCTGTTGAAGAAAGTCATCAACTAGTTGCAGAGACAAAGAAAAAGACAGCAGCAAAACTTGATGATGCAACTCATGATGAATTGAGAAGGAAACAGCTTTGTTATTGGTGCAAGGAACCCTACAGTAAGGAGCATGATTGTCCATTGAGGCTAAAGGAAAAAGCTAACCACGTGATGTGGGTTTATTATGAGGATGATGAGTTTGAAATTTCAAACCGGCAAGCTGTTTCAAAGCATAATGAGGTTGGAAACGCCTCTACAGAGTTTGGGCCCGATGCCAATTTATCCACGTTCGCATTATCTACTAGTGCACAGGATGATTCATTCAACTTCAGGGGATTAGTGGATGGACAGTGATGTGTTGCCATGCTTGACACCAGGGCTACACATAACTTTATGGATAAGGGTTTTGTCAGCAAATATAGAGTCTGGACTGAAGACTTCGCTGGATTCAGAGTTTAGGTGGCGGATGGTTATACCCTCACTTGCACTAGAAAAATTTGTAATCTCACCCTTATGCTGAATGATTATGAGTTGCAGGCTGACTTTTATGTGGTCAACATGGGTGGGATGGATATAGTGTTGGGTATGAGATGGCTCCAGGACATTGGTGTGTTCACCCTCAACTTGCCCAAAATGGAAATGAGATTTGAGTTACAGGGCAAGAAATATGTGTTGAGGGGGATTACAGATGGGAGCTTGCGCTCTATCTCTCTCGTTAGCGAGAAGAGCAAGAGGGTAGAGAAGGAGTTTGTGCAGATTGGGCATGGTTTTGCTCAGTACTTCGGGGGTTTATAGGTAGTTGATTGGGATCAACCTAGAGGTATGGTTCATTTTGTGACCAACCCCTTGTTTGAGGCGGATGCTACATCGTCATATGACAATCCACTCTTTGAGATTGATGCAGATCACTCTGTTGACCCTAGTCTCGAGATGAGCATTGATGGTAGTGTTTGGGATCCTTCCAGTGCATCGGGATTTCAAACAGGGCTCGCAGAGGAGTTTTCTGAGGTGTACAAAGTGAGAAGTGCATACAGTTTCACATTTGACCCTCATGTGCACGACCTATTTCAAATGCACAGTTCAGTGGCGCATGTGTTAGACAATGTGTATGACAGCTTGCCTTGCGTAGAGATAGGAAGCAAATGTTGTTAGTCTTTTGAGTTGCTTCTAGTTGTGGCTCATACTCCTGCGACACTTGGATGGATTCGACAGGTTCAGACAGTTGTTTAGGTGTTGATGTTACAGGAGTTGGCTGGTGATGACAGGGACATTACACAGATCTTCCCTTGGGATCCCGAAGGAGGAGAGTTTCCCTTGCAGCTAAGATTGCTTGGGAACAAGCAATTTCAGGGAGGGCGGACTGTAATGTCCCCATTTTAGACTGAGCTTGTTTTTGAATGGTTTAGCCTATTTCTAGCCCTCGTAGGCTAATACAAATGGTTAGAGGGTCCTTCTTGGCAGTAATCAGAGTGTTTCCTCCTTTAGAGCTCAGTGTGGGTTCAGGGTTGGCCTTCGTTGGACTCAGTTCTTCATACTTACTATTTATAGTAAGTCACAATCTCAGGGGAGTCAAGGTTACCAAGTTTACTAAGGCACCTGGACAGGTCTCAGATACAGCATTGACCTCTTATTCAATTGGATGGGCGAAATATTCAATGTTTAATGATTAATTATCATTAAAGGTACTTTAAATGATAATTAAATATTATAAAGTTAAATAATAAAGTAAAAGTGTACTTTATTTTCGATGAGGCCATGACCCTCAATTAAATTCACTTAAAGTACATTTTTATCATAGTTGTCGGGAGATGCAGGGTACTAGTACTGGTACGGGGACAAGGATGCCAATCAAATTAGGGTACGTGAATTAAATGAATAAGGAGACGGCTATTTTATATTTAAATGATTCACCAAAAATTTTGGGTACAAGAACTGGTACGTTGTCTATGTTCCCAAAATGGAGTTTCCTGGCAACTATAATTTTTATAATATTATTTTCAGTGCCCAAGTTCAGTGAGATATTATAAAGTTTTTATTAAAACCCTAAAATGGATTATAAAAGCAAATTAAATACAATTAAGGGGTCGATTTGTTGAAGAGATTATAAAAGGGCATCAAGGCATTCATTTTTCATCATCATTTTGGAGAATATATTATTTGGGATTTCAAGTTCGAGCAAGTTGGAGGAATTCGAAAGGGTTTCTGCCATTTCAGCATTGGAGAACGAAAACTCTTCAATGTCTATGCAATTCTGAGGCTGTGCAATACTAGCTGATATTATTGCTTATGTGGTGGCTTCATTACGGGAATCAAATTGTGCTTCATTGGAGAATAAATCAAGGGTTTTAAAGGATTATTTATTTGCAGATCAGTTTAGCATCAAAGACCCTTTATCACTGCTGTAGTGTCTACTCTCTTGGCACGTGGGGTTTCACCTGGTGTATTTAGAGAAGATTAACATTGAATATTGAAAGGGTTTGAAAGGGCCGATTGGAAGACAATCCTAGCTGCTGATTTCATTGGAGGATTGTTGTAGATTGAGTTTCCTTTGACCCATACCAATAACAAGGCTGGGCCGTACTGTTGTTGCCAGGGTCGTACAGCTGCTCATGGCTGGGCGTGTGAACTAGGGAGTGAAGTGATTCACTTTTGGAGCTTATTCTTCTTTCTTTGTGAGTGTGGGAGCAAGGCAAACCCTTAGCGTCAATATCTAGAAGGAGAAGCCTTTATTCTAGTGTTAGGCGTCCAAGTTTATGGTGCTCCAGCTGCTGGTAAACACTTCCAGATTTTCTGTGGTGCGAATTTCAGTCCTGCATTCATGGTAGCTTCTTTTGTAAAGCTTTCAGTAATTATTCCATATCAATAAAGCTTTAATTTTCAGCATTATATGAATTTCTTCTTTAATTGCATTTCTCTATGCATTTTATCTTTGACTGGCATTATATTGTGAAAACACAAAAAAAAATCAAATATCGTTCAAATTTCAATCAAAAGAACATCAAACTGCAAATCATTCAAAGACAAAACAAATTTGCATCATCTGCATATTCGTTTGCAAGGGTTAGAGACAGCAGGTCTCTTACACCTTAAGTGGACTGCCCACCCCTCCATGGCCCATCCATGCCTTGGGTTCCAAGGGCAGAACCTTAAGTGGGGTTTTTAGGCACCACTTCACTCATGTTCTCCCTTCCTAACAGGATTACAAGCACATAGAAGACAATCTTTACATAGTCACATACATATGCATTGTTTATTGATTCATCAATATTCATCCATTTTGAGAGTGATAGCATGAGCATGTAACCAAATGAGCTATATCATGGAAATGTATCAAAATGCAGAAGTAAATGTAGCAATACTAATATATTCATGTCAAATCTTTATCATATTCCTTTCTATCCATGATGTATGATAATGCATTCCATCAAATAAAAGATCCAGCATCAATCAAATCTATATGCAGTCACGGTTATTACTGAATTCCTTAAGTTACCATTAATTAGTAATGCAATGAGACAAAAATCAGATTGTTTACTTGTCTCTCCTAAGTGACTGAAGAAATAATCATTTATAATGCTTCCCCTATGGCCGATCGAAGGGTACACTATTCTACATAGTCGATCAGAGAGTGCTAATATAATATAATGCAGAGTTCATCTTAAAACATGTTCATTCTATCCCAGGGTTGACGGATTATAATGAATTGACTTCAGGATTTAATCACAGCAAAGCCAAACTGGACAGATCAACGAGTAGGGCTAAAGATTATGTATAACAATGTAAAGATCGAATAGAGGCATTGATCAAACAGAATTTCTGCAAGTATCATCATGCCGAATTTAGGGGAAACTGAATATTAAAGCTACGTGAGGGAAATTCACCTTGGTTCGCTGTTTGATCACCCACACTCTGTTCTCCTTCCTTTCCTGTTTGCTGACTGTTCTCTCCATCGTTGATCTATAGCCTCCCCTATTTCTATCTTTACGGAGAGGAGGGTGTGTCTTTTTAATGGGACATAGCTTTTGGTCTTTGGATGAATCGCACCTCCAGTGAAAGGTGCGATTTGAGAGGTGTTAAGATTAGTTAAACTTATGTTATATGTGACTTATGTTTAGTGACATTAAATATATAATCTTTAATGTATGCTCTTGGTAAATAAAACGTATGATATATATATGTACAAAATATATGGAATAAAAAGATATTTATGCACTTTAAAATGTCATTCTTTTGGGGGTTATGACATTGATTTTGCTGTTATAAGAAATATTGAAACAAAATGAACACCAAAAACATTGAAACAAATAGAAAAACTTGATTCTTCTTTTCTATAAAAATTTTTAAAAAAAACTTGAAAAAATTCATCAAAGACATGCAAAAATTCATCAAAAACTTGAAAAAAAACATCAAAAACTTGAAAGAATTCATCAAAAACTTGGAAGAATGAGTTAAAATGCATACCTTAGATGATTAGATCTCCTTTGTGCAAGCTATCCTCAATCCTTTCACACTTTGTGGTCGATCTCCTTTGAAAAACCAGCAACCTTCAAAATGAAAAAATGAAGATAAAATGTGTTTGAATAGAGCTATGAAATGAAGAGTGAAGTGTGAAATGAGGGTTAGAAGCCATTTTTAGGTCATATTGCACTTTTTGTGGTGTTTTTCTTACGTTTTAACATTGTTTTTGATGCCCAGTGCCCGCGGGAGGTTTTGGGAGCACCCAGGCAGCCCCAAGTTCCCTGGGCGCTCCCCAAGCTGCTCCCTGACCCAACTGCTCTAGGAGCAAGCACGGGAACCTAAAGCAAAGAACCGGTTAACATTTACGAAAAGTGCAAAGAGACATCTGAAACTGAAACTGATCACACCAAGAAGCTACTAATGACAAGGGAAGATGCCTAGTGATAAAACAGGCACTTACTAAAAAAGTCGTGTTCTCCAAGAAATGTGGAGAACAACCTAGATGGCCAAAAATGCAACAGAGGACATCACAACCATCCTGAAGACCATCAGAACGCCAACACACCACTAGACGCTAAGAAGAGCCACCACTAAGTTCTCCAAGAACCTTGGAACTCTCCCAGTTCACATGGAAACCTTCGGAAAACCCTAGAAATTGGCCGATGCTCACGAAACAACATGGCATAAAAATGGGGACATTACACCTTACTACCCCGAGTACCTTGTGGGTACGTCTATGGGTACTCCAGGCAACAAGGCCATTCCCTACTAGTCCTATGCACAAACTAGGCCCTTCTCCATAACTAGAACCTATTCAATTCTATGACACAACCAATATTGAAGGAACTCAATAACATAGTTTAAAAATGAAAACACTAAAATTTATCTCATCTACAATAGATATTATACGTTAAGAATGGTAGTTGCATTCTAAGCTACATTGAATAACCTCACTTCTTCTGCAATACAAAGCTTTCAATAAATGCCAAGCATTATCCAACTCAGAAATGAAAAATAACATAGAACATCTTGGAAAATGGAAACAATTTAGAAGCAAGATAGGCATTACTAAATTCTATTGTATGAGTGATACCATATTTATGTTGAATCCTCCAAAGGACATATTTATCAGGTTTCACAACGCATTGCATGAAAAATAAATAAAAAACTAACTAGAACTTCTACCCTAAGAATAGATTGCTTGTATGCAAAGCAAACTTATTACACAATTTTGCCCACAAACATTAAATCTTAACTTCAGCAATCTTCAAATAGACTCCTAATAAAAATATCCATCAGCCTAACACTTGATCTTCTAGAAGATATCTAAAAAGCCTTCCAAAAATTCGCTCATCTCCTTATAAACAGCAATGACTAAAACCAGCGCAAACTATTGTTAGTGAAGGCTAAAAATAGACAATTCAGACAGTTGGCTCCTAGATAATTCTCATGAAACTCTTCATTCTAATCATGTTGGATTCTCTGATGAAACTCTAAAACTCTGACAATTCACCTTGATGCTTTGAATCTGAAATATCCTTGATCTATTGATTTAGCATCAACACTTCGCAACCAAAACCTAGGCACGCAGAAAGACTGAAAAAATGCCACTTTGATTATAATTTGTTCATAGAAGTCTGAACACTCGCTCAAAAATAGAACTAAACCCAAGCCTAAAAGGAATTGCTGAATATTGATGAAAACTAACAAAGGCTGCTGCTGAATGGTACCTCTGCTGAAAATGTTGATGATAACCATGACTGAAAATTGTCTCTAAAACCCTAAATGTCTCTAAAGCCTTCAGAAATATGAATGCTACTGGAGATAAAACCCTCGCCAAAACATCTTAAGGATGATCCACTGAAATCAGGCATCTTTTGCTGATATAACAAAAACTGTTGCTAATTAAGTGATCTGATAGGAAAAGGCAATCTAGGTTTGTCCACACTTACCACTGCTTACATGTCTGAAAACGTGACTAAAATGATGATAAAACTCCACTGATCCTAGGTAATCTTGATGATACTTCTGAGTTGATCTTTGGAAATGAGTGAAGATGACTGTCAAGATACTGTAATGATGAAATCCAAGGTCACAGCCGAAATATAAAAACCTTCAATCTAATCCTGCTGCTGTCCAAAACAATGTAGTCTGATATAAAATCAATGTAGATTGGGTTTAGTCATACATGAATATGACTGCTTCAACTGCCTATGATTTTGCCCAGTTATAGAATGCCTTTCCTGCTAGTATGAATGTTGGGACAAAATTTCACTGTTATAGGCAACCCAATGATGATTTCCCTTCTGTTAAAACACTTCAATTAGAAGATGAATCGTTGCTGGCTGGATGCTGCTGATCTGATATAACAAAGATAACAACTGTTGATTATGCTGCTCACCAAAACTGACTGTTGCTTGTCACATAAACCCCTGCTATTTCTGAACCTTACTATTTAAAACTATTCATTTCCAATCAGCCCTTTAAGAATTGCAAACTTTTCCTTTCAAAAAAAAAACCTGGTTGGCCCACATATGAAGCACCTACAAATGGATTTCAGTCAGCCTTTTAAATATGGCACAACTATGTATGGAATAGTCAGCCTCTAAATTTTCCTATATTTGCATACCTAATTATATTCTCTTGTAAGTTTAAACCCCAAAAGAAGCATGCATTTCCTTTTTCTCAATATGGATCAGATGCCAGATGCAATAAAATAGAAACTATTTGCTTACCAAGTCAATCAAGCTGCATGATAGGTTTTACAATACCCTTCCAAATAAGCATTCACTGCATGTTTGATAAAGACTACAGGCAGACCAAGTCCCAAACTGGATAATGTCAGCCATATGCGTCTTACACAACAAACTTGTAAGGTTTCATGCATGGATGTTTATTATATGTGAATGGGAAAGCACATACAAAGTTTCAACCAACAGTCATGATTCCAGCTTAGTCCCAATCCTGTGCCAACTTGAAAGCAAAAACTTTGTCATTGTAATAACATCTACAGTTACACAATAAATAGAAACTTGTGACTAGAAAACGGTTTGCCAATTTCACAATTAAATCAAAACAAGTGTTTGTCTAAAATGGTCTAGATTATTTTTCTAAATACCCAATTTAATATGATGTAAATCCTAACACGACACTTTTTTCCATAAGATATTTTTTTCTTTTGCTAATACAACTTTGACAATTCTTAAGTTTAGATACATATGTAAACAGACAACTACCATGAAGTTGTGCTCATCAAATCAAATTCTGCAATATTTTGTTGATAAATAGATGGAAATGGAAAATTTCAAAATACCTTATGATACGTGAATCTTCCATGCTTCATTAAATGAACAAATATGATAGAAAATAGCTGTGCTATTTGTAGTTAACTTCCTTATTCGTCGTATGATTTTCTGCAAATTCCCATGCCAATCCTGTCATAACTGACTGTTGCTTGAATCCAAATTGCACAACACCTTTTAACCATTTAACTTTATTAGCAAGCTCTTCCAACACCATAACTGATGATTCTATTTCATCAACATTCCTGCATGACTTCCTTTCTGAATTTTTTTTATTTCTGCTGTTATAAGGCATATCAAACTGATTACTGACAGAGACTAAGCAATTGTTTCCTCCAGCTAGGCTCTTGTTCTTTAGACGACCTCTTACATGACAAAAGGACTTTGCTCGGTCAACAATGACTTTAGCTTGTTCTTTCTTAAATGTTGACAAAGCAAATGAATTTCTTGTTTTTCCAGAAAGTGAATTGTTCATCATAGGCTGATTGACGTCAGTTCTTGTGATATCAGGAAGAGAGTTCTCAACACTAATGGCTTTCCTCTTATGCTCTATGGTATCTTTGTCCATCAATGCTTCAGTCATATGCAAATCTTGTTTGGGAACACCTGAACCATCATATACATAAGAAGTGTCAACTTCTTGGAGGTCATTCCCTCTTACCTGCCAACTCTGGCATAAAATATTATTTGGAAAGCCTTCACTGTTTGCTGTGACTGAGGAACTACACTCGGCCTTACCAGCTCTTATGTTTGGTTGTTCAGGATTCCAAATATACTTCTTACTGTTTGTTTCACCACCCAGTTGAATACATTCAGTGAGATGACTGCATGCTCCTGCAGAACAATCAATTCTAAATATTATTTCTTTTCTCATAATTATATCTATCACCTGCTTTTCAAAAGCAGAATTACCATGGAATATCTTAAGATCTTCTTGGTTACTCTTTAATTCTGGAACCATATATGCAACAGAACCGTCTTGTAGAACAAAGTTCTTCCATGGATGATTTTTATTTTGAGCTGTAAAAGTACAAGGGCAGGCAAGAGTTGTCAACAGTCCCCTAAATATAGAGTCCAAATTGATCGTTTTTCAGGTAATACACGAAGACATCTAAATTAAACCACAGATATCTGTGCTCACATAAATTGTGTTATACATTATAGGAATGAAATGTCAATTCAGATGCTACTTTAAAATCCTCAGGCCATAGAAAATGTGCCAACCAGGAAGGACTTTACTTGTAAGAAAGCAAACATGCATAAAATTCCATCTATACACATGAATAAAACTGGCCATTGGCTACCAATGACAATTGCCCTTCCTTGACCTTATTTAGTAACTCAACCCACAAAGAAACCCCTCTGCAAAAATCATTTACCCTTGTTGCAAGGAATGCATCCTACCTCTAGCTAGTGTGTTTCCAGATAACATAATTCTCAGCACATTCTTATCCTCCAAGGCTATATATATATATATATATATATATATGAAAGGAAAATATTATAAAACAACCTTGTTGTCTTCTATTATAAAAATGAAACTGAGGGATGGGGCATATAATAACCAAAATCACTTCAAAAAAGCAACAGACCATAATTATGAGTGCCAAATAGAAACCATTATAGAACTGATTACAAGGGTAAAAGCTAGAAGAATATAAAACTCTATTAAGAGACAGAAGCAAGGAAACTAGACTTATCATCGACACATCAAATAAAGTTCTATTAAAGGGTTGTCAGCATGTTATTTTTTGTTAGGATATTTAGTTTAGGTATGTTATACACCTTGCAAGCCTTGTAATATTTTAACATGTGGTAACTTTTCAGCCACTCATTAGATAGGGTGGCCACCCTTTGGGAAATAAATGAGATTCATTGTAACACAAAAAGCTCAACTTGGAAGGTTGGATGTAACATGGAGGTTATATTTTAAGATCATGATGATGGGAGTTACAAAGCATCTATGACAAAGGGAGTTACATGTAAGCAGTGAATCCTTGGAAGTTGAAGAGTCTCAACTTGAGCATCTATCTTGTGACACTTGGTCATTTGGATTTCTTACTCCTATTTATTGATTGCTTTTTTTGGTTGAATAAGGTAGAAGATAATTTGTAAGGAGATGATGCCACAATGTTGTTGGAACTCCTTCAAAATCTCTGCATAGAATTCTAAGGTGTAGAAATTTTCATTGTCTTTCTATCTCTGGTTGAGTTAATTCAATGAGTGGAACTACAATTTTGGCTAGGTACTTTTTCCAAAAAGGTTTTCCCAAAATAAATTTATGAGTTTATGCATTTATGTGTTTTCTCTTTTTTCTTGGTTCAATATATTGATATTTATCATCATTGGGAGATAAGAATAGAAAATCGGACAAAGTAACTTATAGTTCACAACAAGGCTATTGCAACAACATCCAATGATGTGTGGCACCATTTGAAGGATAATGAAGCACAAAGACATGTGGAAGGACAAGTCCCTACACAAATAGGAAGCCATATTAAGCACTCAACCCTACCACAAGATAATAGTATGAGAAAAAGGAAGAGAATAAATAAGAACAGAACAAAGTATAGATCAGGCACATAGGGAAACAACGACAATACTCTAGCATATGCGCGACTTATCCTTCACAAAACAAACTGCTGGTAATAAGCAGTTCATAATCCTCAAGTCCGTTGGGCAATGCAAGACACAAGAGTTCCTTCGACAGAGCGCACATAGGCCAACAGACATCAGTCAAAGTATCTGAATCTATTCTTAGAACGAGCCCATGAGAGACAGCTTCCCATCGCACCCTTTCCAATTTGGTATTCACAACACATCATCCCTAAGTCCTAGAGGAAGCTCGATTACCACAGGAAAGAGTTCGACCAAACAAGCGGACTGCTCTGGCATCCATCGTTCCCACTAAGAGACTCGACACATGCCATCACAAGAGTAAGGAAGATATTGGCCAAGTGGCATCTCAGAGATTTGCACGGTGAAGAGTATCGGCAGATTTGATCATCACGATGTAGGCCATTTCCAATAGACCGCATCTATGTATTAACCTGGGCGATCATTTCCTGAGCTCGAACAATCACATCCATACGGGAGTCCTTGGCGCATCATCATATTGGGTAGCGACATTTTGATCTATTAAATTTGTATTGCAGTAATCGATGTATGCAAATCTATCATGTTTACTCTAAAATCAGTATTAGATACCTATTCGGCTCTAAATTTCTCTCTGTATTGAGTCGATTCCAGTTTGCATTAGTTATTGTGATTGTCTTATTGATTTTCAGTTCCAATAATCAGTAGAGCAATATGTGGCTTGTTTGTTATAATCTGGGTGAATTACCTTCAATCAATTCTGGGAAAGTGAACTCCAGTCATTCGTTTGTTTACTTTTGTTTTCAAGAGGTGTTTATCTTTCTTTCCTAAGCAAGAATATCACAGTGGCATCAAAGCTTGGCCTCCTGCCAGCCTGTGTACCTTTTCATGAATGACCGAGACCTGAGATACCATCTCAAAGAGAAGAAGAAAGCCATGGGTGACAAGGAAGATGATGGACAACAGTTTGTCAAAGAGTCTAGGGAGTTCCAATTCAGTATGAAGTAGACAATGGTGGAAATGGTCCAACTATTGAAAGGGCTGAACTAGCAACTGGGTGTTCGTAAAGTAGCGCATAATGGTCCTGAGAGAACAAGCTCAAGTGCAATTAAACCGAGAGCCTCCGTGAAGTTCTTCAAGGCCAAATTCATAGGCCAAGGGGTAGAAAATGAACCCGAAATACCACCTGAAGAGGAGGATGAAATTGCCATATTGCATAACGAATACCATACTCTAAGTGCAACTATACGTAGAGATTTGACTTTCACAGAATTCCATGACATGAAGACTAAAAGAGGGCATAGGAGGAGAACGTATGAAGATAGGAAGGACATCCAGCATTGCTTGGGAAAAACCACCATCCCAGTTTTTTATGGTTCTGAGAGCTCATCGGCAAGGGCTTGGTTGCAAAAATTAGATACATATTTCTCCTTGAATCCCATATATGAAGAAGAGGCATTCAAGTTTGCAACCTTACATCTTGAAGGTTTGGCCCACGAATGGTGGTATCATGGCATGGTGACACAAGGCCACAACTCCATCAAAATATTGGAAGAATTTAGTCCAAGGTTGACAGAGAGATTCAATAGGAAGGATCCATAAATTCACTTTCACGAACTAGCACCGCTGAAGCAAGAAGGTAAAGTGGAGAACTATATTGTTGAGTTTGAGAGATTGGCAGTTATGGTCCCAGATGTGACGGAAAGAAGGCTTGTAGTCCTCTTTGTTGAAGGCCTATCGGAACCCCTCAGAGGTTTGGTGAAGGCATTGGATCCTAGCTCACTACAAGACACCATTAGGAGAGCCTTGAACCTAGAAGATTCATCAACTAAGGGTGGATTACACTCCCAACAAGGCACTTCCCATCGTGACCAAGAAGCTTCCTCACGAAATCACTCCTCAACCAACAACCTTACCACCAAGTTCTAGCAAGATGGGCATGTCAAAGAATGAGCTCCTGAGGAAAGGGTTATGCTACACTTGTAAGGAGCCTTGGACAAAAGTTCACAAGTGTTTGGGAAAAGGACACATCTATATTGAGGTAGCCCCCAATGATGAAGGAGAAGATGAACTCGAGGGCATTACTAAGGAGGATGAGCATGGGGTGACATGGGAGGAAGGATATCCAGGGGGCACTCTTGCAGCACTTTTAGGAGCACCAAGGTATCTTTCTCTTCATATAAGAGGAGACTTACAAGGACAAAGGGTGACAGTATTAATAGATAGTGGAGCCACCCATAATTTCAATGATGAGGGGCTAGTGGCTAAGATGGGCCTAAGGGCTAAAAGATTTGAAGGATTCAACGTGACAATCGCAGAAGGTTACACTATCCCATGCACCCACCGCATCCAACAAATGGAGTTTACCCTTGGACGACACAAAATACAAGATGATTTCTACATAGTCGACATTGGTGAAGCTGATGTGGTCCTAGGAGTACAATGGCTACACTCGCTTGGGGAGTACACAACTAACTACCAAACTTTGGAGCTAAAATTAAAATCCAATGGGAAAGAAGTCATCCTTCAAGGACTCTCCAAAGGAAGCCCTAAGGAAGCTCCAACTAAGGAATCGGGAAAAGCAACAAAGATCACCAAGCGTCCAAAATCGAAGTTGCTTGAGGGAAAGCAACATTTGAGCAAGGAGGACTGTCATGTCACCAAAATTACGTGATTTGAATTTTGGACACAAGTGTTTTTAAACATTATTATCTGCATTTATTAAATATTTAATAATAATATTAAAATTTGTTCTTATTCTGGTCCGAGGTCGACCTCTTTTGGAAGGCGTTTAGTTTCATATTAATATGTGCTCTTTGCATTATGGGAGATCATCATGAATTTGGAGATTACTCTCGAGTGGATTTTTAAAGGGACGTAGCCCTCTGTGCAATCCATGCCTAGGTGAGATGATCCCCTCTACCTAGCATATTTGTGATTTGTTTACATTTTCAGCTCAGTCTTCCTAACAACTCCCTACCTACAAAGTCCAATTTGGAGGGGTGGCAAGGTTTCAGCAATCCAGCCGAGCCTCTGGCTCTAGCTAGCATCCATTGTTGGCATCATTGAGTTTGATCAGGCACACAAGGAAACAACAACAATACTCTAGCATTTGCACAACTCATCCTTCACAGAGCAAATTGTTGGTATTAAGCGATTCATAATCCTCAAGTCTGCTAGGCAGTGCAAGACATAGGAGTTCCTTCGACACAAGGCACATAGGCCGACAGACATCATTCAAAGTATTTGACCCTATTCTTAGAACGAGCTCGTGAGAGACGGCTCCCCATCGCGCCCTCTCCAGTTTGGTATTCACAATGCATCATCCTTGAGTCCTGGAGGAAGCCCAATTACCACGGGAAAGAATTCGACCACACCACTGGATTGCTCTGGCATCCATCATTCCCACTAAGAGACTCAAGACATGCCATCACGAGAATAAGGGAGATATTGGCCAAGCGGCATCTTAGAGATTTCCACGGTGAAGAGTATCGACAGATTTGATCATCACGACGTAGGCCATTTCCAACAAACCGCATTCATGTATTAACTTGGGCCATCATTTCCTAAGCTCAAACAATCACATCCATACGGGAGTCCTTGTCGCATCATCATATTAGGTAGCGGCATTTTGATCTTTTGAATTTGTACTGCAATAATCGATGTATGCATTTCTATCATGTTCACTCTAAAATCAATATTAGATACTTGTTCAGCTCTAAATTTCTCTTTGTATTGAGTTGATTCCAGTTTGCATCAGTTGTTGTGATTGTCTTATTGATTTTCAGTTCCAATAATCAATAGAGCAATGTGTGGCCTGTTTGAAATAATCTAGGTGAATTACCTTCAATCAATTATGGGCAAGTGAACTTCAGTCATTCGTTTGTTTAATTTTGTTTTCTGGAGGTGTTTATCTTTCTTTCCTAAGCAAGCATATTAGAGAGAGACACATAAGGAATGTGTCCAATGATAGAAGGCACAAGAAGGGCCGCCACATTAATGGTAGAATTGGAAAAATCCATTGGAATAGTAGTAAGTTTCTACTGTAGTATATGACGACAATGGAACAAACATGAAACAAATGACTGTGCCATGTTACTAGAGGAAGAAAATAGATATGAACCAATTGTTCACAAAATGAATAGAGAGTCCTTTATAGATAGAAGTATGGCCAGAGCACAAGGATTGGTAGGAGGAGCATTGAACGGATATCCAGCCCAATGTTACTAATAACCACAATGGAGGAGAAGACAAGTTACCAATGTAAACATGTTACCACAAATACAAATGAAGATGAGTATTATCAAGGATATGGCAAGGGAGACTACTGCAACAATACTAGATGTGGTCATGGAAGAGGAAGAAGTCAAAGACCAACTTGCTATCATTGTACTAAATAAGGACATTATGTTGACGAATGTACAAGAAAAAAAAAGAGGAAAAATCAAGTTGTGGATTTTGTGGTGATATTACACACAATGCATTCAATCGTCCCAAAGCTACACACTTCTATAAAAATGGATTGGCACTAGAAACAAAAGATGAAGAACTATTGGGTTCAAAAGCATAGCCAATGCTAAAGTATTAATGAAAATATCAAAAAAAGGAGGATGTGGTATTACACCTAAGAAAATTGATATAGAACCCAAGTATGAGGTAGGGGAACCTTCAACGACAAAAAAATGAAATTGGAAAAAGTGTATAAAGAAAGGAAAGAACAACTTAGAAGAAAAGCCATTGAAGAATTCAAAAAGAAGAATAGATCTCCAATAATTACTCGTGGAGGAGTAGATACAAACAAAAAGAAACAAGTATTAGAAGAAATAGATGAAAGTGAAGAAGGAAAGTACCCAAATAAAGGAGAATATGACATAGGTATCAGAAAATTTAATGAATTCATTAATTAAAAACAGAAGTAAGAAGAAAATAAGAAAGATTATTTTTCAAAAAAGGAGGCTCAAAACTTTGAAAAAATGGTTAAATTAATAGAAGAAGAGAATTTATTAGAGAAACTTACACAATTCTCTAAACATTGGAACACAAAGAGCATTGAACAAAGAATACCTCAAGTCAAAGCCTTGGCGAAACTCAAAAAAGGTGGAAGAAGCAACCAGTCATGTTAGATGTAAAGCTAAATGGGAAATTAGTCAAAAAAAACCTTACTAGACATGGGAGCTGATATAAACATCATGCCAAAATAAATATGGGAACATTTAGGTAAGCCATAACTAATTTTGAAGAACCGATCTTAAACTAACTGTCTAATTTTGAAGAAGAATTTTGACAGCAGAGAAAAAAATAATTACCAGGAGGATGTTTTGAAGACAAGACAATGAATTAGGTCCTGGGGGGATGTTTCCAAACTGGATAGACTAGCATATAGTTACCACAAGGCTATTGCAGCAACATCTAATGATGTCTCTTACAATTTGAAGGATGTTGAGGCATGAAGACATGCAGGACACGTCCCTACACTGATAGGAAGCTATATTAAGCACCAAAACCTACCACAAAAGGATAGTATGTTAAAAAGGAAGAGAAAAGGCAAAGCTAAACAAAGTACAAACCAAATTGGAGAATATATAATGATTGTAATATAAGCAAAAGTACTATTCAAGCATATGTGATGTTTATATCTATACCTGTAGTATAGTATATATAGTGTACAAATAAAACATGATATGAATATATGAGTGAACCAACCTTATGGTGTCTATGAATGTGTAAACTTGATTTCTTTATATTATATATTTGTGTTTTCTACTGCACTATTTGTTGGCGTAAAAACTAACACCTTTGGAGTGCAAGTTTGTACGGACAGCTATGCACACTACGCAATGAGTGCTCTTCAAATTAGGAGGGGAAGCTCCCTCGTTGTGCTGGAATGCATGGAAAAGAAAAGTAATCTAAGTCCTATCTTTTTGTTCTCAGCTGGAAGAGGCACAAGGTTAAGAAAACCAAGAACGTTGCAGCTAAGGATTTTCTGGTTTCCAAATCATTAACTACAACTAAGCTATCTACTTTAAATCTATCCAGTTTCCTCAAGAAAACAGAGCATGAGGAAATGGAGCAGGGATGATTATCTGACGATAAGCCGGGTACGGACTCACAACGTGAATGCAAGGTGGCACAACTATCTGCTTGTCTGAATAGGCTTATTGGAAACAACAATACACGATAAACTAAGTACAGATTCTCAGCTCGAAGGCAAGGTGGCACAACTATCGGCTCAATCTGAATAAGTTTATTATTCACACACATCATACGATAACCAAGAACAGATTCTCAACTTGAAGGCAAGGTGGCACATCTATCAGCTCAATCTGAACGAGTTTATTGAACACATAACATGAAGGATAGCCAACTAGGATAATAAATTGCATTGGCGAGACACGCATACAATCTACGATCAACTAGCCACTATATCTAACTAAGGCAAGCATTCACCATAATAATTGCATGAAACCCAAGTGGCATAACAATTCATCATAATAAATACTCATGAACAGATACAAAAACGAGCAATATTACAGGCAAGGTAGGCACATATATTCTCTCTCATGCAAAAGTTCTTGAACAGATACAAAATAGCAATACTACAGGCAAGGTAGGCACAACATGTATGCTATCACGCAAAAGTTATGTACAAATGAGCAAAAGCTCTTATTTATAGACATCAAAAGGTGTAGGGAACCCTAAAATCACCTTGAGTCAACTACAGTCTTGCAATGCATGCAAGATTTATTATTAAACCCTAATAAAATAAACTATATAGTTAACTGGAAAGCTACCATCAGTTAACCGGTACATTTAACCTAAATGGACAATGTGCAAGCATGCACGTCCTTATTTAAAGCAAAGTTAACTGGACACTACCTTCAATTAACTGGAAATCCTAACCCTAACTCCTGTGAAGATAATTCCAAGGAAGAGATAAGCATGTGTGAAATCAGCAAGTGAACTCAAGACTGAAAGTCGAGTTAACTGCTGCTCATGACTCAACCCTTGAAATTAACTGCAGGTTCCAACTAGCAGATCACTCCATGTCATCTCGGTCTAACACTTCAACCAAGAACTCGTCAATCTCTCTGTCTTCAGGCACTTTGATGCTATCCAAAACAACAGTCTGTTTCTTCAGTTCTCTGCCACTTCCCTTGACTGTATGCATGCCTTCTCTAACATCTTCAGTCGCCTTTCTGAAACTAGCTGAAATAACTGAAATATTCTCTAATTTAGCTGCCATAGGATCTCCCTCAAGGTTATCACGAATCAGCTTTTCGAATTCAGCTTGTACTTTGTCCAATTCAATATACGTGCCATCCTCAAGAAGATAATGACACAGAATCTGAACAACAAAACCACTGACAAGTGCAAGTACTCCAACCACATCATCTTTCAGCGAAAACAACTTGGTAGAGATCTTTTCACATATCTCCATTTTGAAAAGGTGTTGCTCTCTCCAAGTAAAAACTTTCTCTTGATCTTCATCATTCTCCAAGGCATCGTATGCAACAGACAACTGGGATACAAGAACACGATCCTTGGCTAAACTCTCTGCAACTGAAACCTAGAGCAACTGAATACCTTGACGAAGTTTATGTGCATCACTCCTCAACTGATACAAATCCGCAAGAAGGCGTTGACTTGTAGCAACTAAACTTTCAATCCAGTTATCCAAAAGTCTGCCATGACTGACTAACTGATCCAGTTTTCGTTGTTCTGCAGGTGTATTATGAGGAAGAATAGGCGCTCTACTCGAATTTCCATGAACAAGATCAGAAATATATTGACAAAGTTGACTGTTTTCAGCCTTAAGTAGCGCCTTATCCTCTCCATCCTTCGTGATACATTCTTCAAGATTATTGGTAACAATCTTAAGAAGAGTCACGTCTGTTTCTCGAGTGGTCCTGCCAAGATTTGCCTTAGTAAAAGTAAAGTCACCAACTTCGACTTCATCTAGGCTCTTTCCCTCTGGAGGAACGGCAACTTCTATAACAATCTCTGATTCTGGAGTCTTTTCAATATGCACCTGTTTCTTGATTTTCTTGTTCGACCTTCTCTGATAAGTCTCACCGAACTCAGATAAATCAAGGTTATACAAAGGTTCTCGCCTCTGTCTCCCCAAAGACCTCTCGAGCCAACAAGACTGAACAATATCATCAATCCGGGGAGAGACTGTCCCTGATGTATCCACCTGTGGCGGTTCAGTTGTCTCTGATCCTACTTGAACTGGTATCTCAGGCTCTAAATCTATGTCAATAGGTTGTATATGCGGCAAACTAGGAGGTGAAACGTGAGGTTTAGCCTGAATGACTATCTCTACTGGAATCTCAGGTACATTCTCAACTTGCTTCTGCTTCCTCTTACCAGTAGCTCTCTTTCCCGTGTTTCCACTGAGTCTAACTCCTTTAGGAGGTATCACAATAGCCTTGACCCGAGGTCTTGACCTAGAAGTAGAAGGCAATGAAGAAAACTTCTTTGGCGGCTCTGTCACAGGAACTGACTTACGCTTCTGCTTACTCTCCAAGAACTGCTTGCTGGTCTTGATAACCGATCTAGAAACCTCCTCAATAGAAGTATTCTCCTTAGCATACCAATCTGGTGAACGAAGTGGCTGCCGAGCAATTTGATCTCTGACATATGAATTGAGAAGAACTTCTCCATCATCATCTGATAGACCATCAATATCCTCTGATAGGTAATCAGAGAGCTGAGTGATAGTGAGTCTACAATAGTGACGATGACGAACCTCGAATTCATCTTCACAATTAGCCCAGAAATCCTCAAGTGTTGGCTTATGTGCAATCCCTCACTCTAACCTGGTTGCATAATGACCCAAAGGATCATAGGAACGCCTCTTAGTATGAGTTTTGAGCTTGAATCTTTCTATCTCGGTTGACATAAGCTTGGCATCTGTTGCCGCACTGCATGTGAAAATCCCTAATGCAAATGGAAAAGTAGCCGCAGTCTTATGACGATTGCGAAGAAAGAAATGAACATGTTGCATCTACCTGAGAAACTCCATGAAGATGATCTTGTCTGAAGGATACCTCGGCAACATCAGAGGCTCTCCAACATATCCATAAACCCGGATGTATGTGAAAGTAGGGAATTGGATAAACCAATCCGCCCAAGTCTCCATCGCTGATTTTGCCTCGACAGAAATACGAATGTGCATTTCGTTGTCAAGATCTCTAACTGTCCTCATAGAAAAATGATCATTCACTGCTCGGAAATCTTGTTCAGACTTAGAGAACTCCAACTGAGGATAATACTCGTGAACACGTTGAACACCGAGAGTACCATTGGTTTTTAGATGCTTGTAGCTGCCTTGGAATGCAACTAAGTAAACCAAGTAAGATATCATATGAAACTCATGAAACTTGAGGAAATTAGTAATCTGCTAATGTAAGCAATCACTAATCAACATAGCCCAGTCAAAATGTTCTGTGCCATCAAGAATTCTGGAAATAAGGTAAAACATCCATGATCGGAAAGTGCTAGCATCCTCTTGACCTTTAACTCGATTGAGCAAAGTTATCAAAACAGCAACCTCATCTTTGAATTCACCACGGCCAACCTTTTTAGGCATGTTAGTCTTCTGAATTTTCAGCCATCTTTGAGCTACCTTTCTCTGTGAACGTTCTCGATCTCCATCCCATATCTTCTCACAAGCTTCAATAACCACAATAAAGTTATCTGAACGCGGATAGATATCAAAACATTTCTCTATATCTTTCGATTTGAGACTACAAACAACCCTCCCATCAACTGATCTGATTTGTCGTGAAGATAAATCATAATGCTTGATACAAGCAAGAACGAACTCGAGATCAAAAGTAGTAACAGGAATAGATGCTGCTGCCAACAATCCGGAACGCTCAAGATTCCTCAGCGCATTGCTGCTAACACCCTCCAGACTGCTCAAATTAACCACTGGATAAACATGATTTAGGTCTGTATCTGAAGTTTTGACAAAATTATGCAGAAGGGCCGATTTGATCTTATAATCAATGAGATTGAACTGCATTTTGAAAATGAGAACTTTTGACTGTAAAGTCGAATATACTTGGACAACTTTCTGGAAAAACTGAAAACCTCTGGACAAGGCTAAAAATAGCCTAAGGCGGGAGAAATTTTCGAAATTTTCCTAAAACGTGGGTTTTGTGCAAAATCAAATTCTAAGACAACCCAGATAGCTTGATTCTCGAAAAAATGTGTTTCAAGCCCACATGCAAAGAAATTATCGAAAAAAAGCACAGAGCTTCAGAACGAAGACTACAGGGCAATTTTCTCGAAAAAATCTAAGACGTGGGTTTTGCTGCAAATACTGAAGTGTGCGAACCCAGATGATCAAACTCTGAAAATATGTTGAATTTCTTTGACATGCGAAGAAAGTACCTAAGATGAGAAATAGAAGAAATAAGACAGAAGATAGAAAGTTTTGTTCGTTCTGCTTCTAAAAAATTCGCCAATCTCTTTTTGGAACTTGATGAAACCTCTATGCAAAGTGAAAATAAAGTCTTGAATCTTCTTCCTCTGAACAATCTGAATCCATTGCTATGAAGAACGCTGATTTCTAACACCTGTAGCACCTTTAACTTGCTGCTCGCTCAAGAAGAATGTATATTTCGAAGCTTGAGATGAAGAAATAATGGACGCCAATGCTTGAATAAATAGATTTTCATCTTTGAAATTCGTACAAAGGCATAAACCTTGAAAAATGGCGCTCGGCTTATGATTGGACCTCAATTTTAGTTAACTGAAACTAAAATAAGCTAAATAAAGCATCATGCTTTAGGGCGCCTCACCAAGACTTCAGTTGCAAATTTATTTAAAGCACCATGCGAATTTTGACTTCAGTTGACAATCCTTGTTGAATTCGCCATACTTCAAAAATTCATTAAATTCACAATTAAGAATTAAAGCTTCCCTTTCAAAACTAAAGTTGACAACAAGAATTCGCCATATTTCATACTCATGCTTTAAATCTTAAAAATTCTAAATATGGCATCCCTTTTAAGACTTTAGTTGACATTCAAAGGAAAAATTTGCCAACTTCACAAAGTCTAAATTCATGCTTTAATTTAAATATGGCACCCCTTTTAAAAACTCCAGTTGACAATGAATGAAGCGCCATCCTCACAAAATCTTCACAATTTCAACCAAATTCGCCATGCATGCAAACTCAAGTTGATTTTCAAGCATAATCTTCAGTTAAGTGAACATGCAAACAAGTTAACTCAACATGCAAAGTTGTTAACTTGGACATGCAAACTAGTTAACATGCGAACTAAAAGATCACTCAACATGCCAATATACGAACTGGAGATGACAACCCAGAAATCATTCAGTCTAACTGAAGTCAGAACTCAAGTTAAGGCGCACCAGTCAACCTCTTTCGAAAACTCAACTTTGACCTCTTAAGGCGAATTCCAAACTTAGCCAATTTTCATGAAAATTTGGACTTAGACCTCTTTCGAAACCTCTGTTCATCCTCTGACCCTGGCTGACTGACTCCACCGATTGGCTGGCTGACAGGTGCATCGCAGAGCAGGATAAAAACTGATCAAAAGGTACCTTGAGGCTGAACATCATAAAACTAACGTTTGAAGGCTCAAAAATCCAAGCACCTTTTTCAAGAACTGCTCTTTTTCTCAAACTTAGTCAAATTTTGACATCTCGATCTCGTACGAAGGGAAAAAAAAAATCCTTCATAACTTCTAATTGACCAAGTTTCAGGACTGGATCTCAGGTTCACTGCGGAGCTGACTTCATTCTGCATGACAGCTGCAAAGGCACATTTCTCCAGAAAACATCATCTGAGGGGTGAAAATCAAGGGCGCCTTTTTGAAAAATTGCTCTTTTACTCCTAGAGATGGCCATTTCTGGAACTGACCAAAATAACATTAAAACTCTGACTGCAAGCTGCTGAGTCATCTTCTGATCTGACGGAGACAGGCAACGGAAAGCTGAACGTAACACGGATAAATTGAATATCTAAGATCATCAAAAAGAAGGCATTAAAGGCTTGAAAAGCCCAGGCACCTTTCTGAAAAAGTGCTCTTTTGTTCATTCCTTGATATTTTGACTAAGATTTGACCCTATGTTTGACCTCCGGCTCAGGCACTTCTGCAACTCAGATTCACCCACTGACGGATGCGTCGCGAAGCTTTGAACAAATGTGAGATAAACATCTTAGGTGGCATTTAGTCAAAAACCTTCATTTGACACCTCAAAAAGATAGGCGCCTTTTTCAAAAGCTTCTCTTTTTACCAGTGTTAGCCAATTCTGGCTCTTCTCTCGTTTTGTGCTATATCTTCCGTAACTTGCACGAAACAGATCCGTTTGATAAGCTTGATAGCCCATTGTGAAGCTGACATGATGCCGGACAAAAGTCTGCTGGAGGTGACAAACCCTAAAAACAAGATCTGAGCCCCTAAAAGATAGGGCGCCCTTTTGAAAATGTGCTTCCTTCTCCAGAGATAGAAAATTTTGATGATTTTCCTTCAGATTTTCACTTTTCTTAAATTTCTTGAATAACAGACTGACATGACACTAACACCAACTCCATATTTAAAAACCCCAAAAACAACCTTCTGACATCACTTTAACAAGATTAAGACTCAATTAAGCAAAATGCCTTAGTGAAGCAAAAATTTTGGTTTTGGGTACAACACTATTCTGGTTTACTTATTGCATCATCCTGGAGCTAATTTCTCACATAAATAATCTAGACCTTAGGCTTGTATTTTTATTGTCATTTCAAAATTTGAACAATTTCACTATTAGTGATTTATAATCTATAAGGATAATATTCATTAGCTAGTTTGTGAAAAATAAGTATTGTCCGTCTTAAAATGTGAGAGCACGTGACTGAAATACTTGAACAAATGTAATGGAAACAAGAGACAATAGAGACAATATAAGAGATTCAAATATCATGAAGATAAGACCAAGATACCCTAGAGAAACCCTTGTCGGTAAAACCTCTTGTAAATGTGAGCATACACTCAATCAGTGCTCAGAAACAGCTTACAAAAGATTATTTCTACAAAGCTCCAACAAGATGCTCCACTCTTCATAAACAAATCAATCACTCCCAAATGATCTCTCTACTCTTATGATTCTATGACAATCATGAATATGAGAAAATACAGTGTAAAATTTGACCAAAAACCTCTCCACCAAGAGAATTAAAACTCTAGCATATCAAATTTGACCTCCATGAGGCTATAACAGGGTTACCTGTCATAGGAAAGTTGGAATGACCATCCAGAAGGAAGACAAAGAGAAAAAATTCAGAATCTAAAATGCTATTGGATGCCTTGACTACACAAAATGAATTCACAGTTTCCAAGAGAGAGGCAATTGTGCATTTGTTGCAGTCACAATAAGTTTACCACAATAGGTAATGAATTCATCATGGAAAAATAACACTTTTGCTACTTGTACAAACAAGTGCTTTTGCTAAAAGCAATAATCTCATTTTTCGAAGATCTTCCTGAACATTGAAACTTGTACATTGATGTCGTATATCACCCTAAACATTCACTAGCATATAGTAAGTAGTTCATTATACAATAAATGGTCTACAAAACTGAGTTACAAAGTGCTCCAAAGAGTCCAAACAATATCAAGAGAAAAATTAACACCCTAGAGCTGTTAAATGAGATTAAACAGGAAAACTTTCTATAAAAATTTAAAATAAAGAGTTAAATATGCCAAAAGAAAAGGGAATTCAAGCTAGACTAAGCCATTATTACTTATTAGCCCCTTCTGACATACAATATCAAACATAAATTGATAATGCAAACTCCAGAGTTATTTGTATCTATCTAGCAGGAAACATGGACAAATGTCTGTCATCAAATTCCCATCCCATTTCCTTTTTCCAAACTATTATAAGTGATTAAGTTTTCATCCAATAGATGAATCATAACAGACTAACCAACATAAAGTTGACAGATTAAGGAGTTTAGCATTTGTTCATTTAAATCTCCACACTTGATCCTCAGTGGCGTGTGAATACCAACTAAGCAAATAGTAGGATATGGTATTATTGGGATCCAATGGATAACAACAATGCAGAGGTGTCTATTAACATGAGTAAACAAGATGCAGAAGTCATCCTAACAGACCACCAACCATCAGACTCGGAAGAGAAGAGAAGAAACATAAGGCTTTCATTTACTGCATGGGTATAATATATCAGGGGACATGTGAGACAAATTTGGTGATACATATAAGAAGAACTGTTAGTTCCTACATTTTGTTGTCATAGTTCATATACTTGTCAGTTTATCTAGCACTTTCATCATTCAACATTACAAATTCTGACATTTTGTACACCAGCACGAACTAATGACTGGTAATCATATATTCTTTTTGTTTTGGATCATCACTGCCATCGTATCTGATCTTTCACTTATGTTCAATGAAATAGGTTCTGGTGTGTGCTTTAAAGTTTAATGTAGTTTTATGTTTTAAGTATCTTAAAATAGAAATTTGAATTTCTACCTATATTTTTATCTGTGATATGAAAAATATTTATATTTGTATGTGCACAATTATGATTGCTCCCTGTTGGAAAACTTTTGATCCTTCATTTCCAGCCTATTTCTTATTTCCCTTCAGAAACACATCTTCCATTTCTAGTAAAACTTCCATTTTGTTGCAGCCAGAAACTGATCTCTAAATGACAACACCACACAAACAAGCCATATGAAGTGATCTTTACAACAACAAAAACATATTTTTAAATGCTGGTAGCTGTCATTTGACTGTGCGGACAGGCCATATGCAGGGTTGTGTATGACAAAAATTTGTGTTTATTATGCTCGTATCATCAGCTGCAATTAGGCCATACAGGAAAGAAGATTAAAACATAGTACAAAGTATAAAATTCAACGTTAAGGGGCCCACTTAATTAGCAAAATTAGATCATGCAGGCAAGCCATACGGGGCTTTGGTAGACATGCACAAGATAGTTTAAGAGATTAATATAGACAACAAAAATTAGACCACATGAGCAGGTTTCACAATGCATTAGGAAGTGTGTAGAAATCTGAGAAAGCCAACCATACAACTAGCCTCTATGATATGCTTATCAGCAAATTTCAATCATTTGATAATCACTCTGACTTTGTCAGGTGTACTATTGAAGTCAAATAGGGGTTTTCCCTCTCACCCACTCGGCTATTTACAGTTTTTAGCCAAAATTATTTTTTCAACAAGATACTCAAGCTGATGATAGATGTCTGTACGTCATTATTTAAGCATTCTAAGGTTTTTCTGTTGATAATGCAGTCCTCTCTCACTTGCCTGACAACTTACAGAGACAACTTGATGACCTTGCTCCCTTTGTGAGGGATGCCAGCTTCTTGTTAAGCTTAGTAAAACTTAAATCATCGCGTACAATACCTGAGTGGATGTTCTTTCCAGTATTCAATTCCCACACAAAAGAGAGCCTATAGAGATCGCAACTTATAATAGACCTAGGAATTCAAATTTTCAGCCTGTCTTTTAGTCTGAATCATGTTTCTCAATTGCACCTTTGCAAGGCTTATGCCTCACTTTCTATCTTGGAGAGTAAATAATTTTAGATACAATTCTGGGACATCCCTTTGAAGATGTACGTCTTCTACAGATTCATTAAACACACCTTTTTATGGGTCAGCAGTTTGTGGCTCATGTAATGTCCCCTTCTCGAACCTGACCTTTCCAGTGACCGTTGGCCTTTTTCTGGAAACCCGAAGGCTAGTCGGAAGGTAAAATTAGGGTTTCCTATTTTTAAGGATGTCCTTGCTCAGAGTTAGTGGATTCAATGGCGGATTCTTTCTGGGTTTTCAGAGAGCTTCGCAGTGGTATGTTCATCTCGGCTTTCTGAGCATCTTCAGGAATTTACTATTTTTAGTAAATTCTATTTCTGGCAGTTTTTCAGTTGGGTTCGGCTTGGTTGACTTCCTACTTCAGTTTGGTCAGTTGACTTGGTCATTATTGGCTTCAGGGCACAATTGGAGAGATAAGTTGATATATTTAATTAAAAGTCACGTTTTAATATTTTATTCGAACGTTGACCCCTTGGCCTAGTCTATTGACTTTATGTTGTTTTGAAAAGTGGTCTTTTTGAGGGTGGCGCCTCATTAAGGATTATTTTATATTTTATCCAAAGTCAAATCAAGATATAAGGTGGGCGCATTTATTAAAGTATTGAATTTATTTTAAAAGTGAATATTCAACTTGAAGGAAAAGGACGCCATCTTTGAGGAGATTAGGGTTTTTGACTTTGAGAGGAGTTTAGGGTTTCGAGAAGTCAACCTGAAATTATAAAAGGAAGACTTGGATCATCATTTGGGTATCTTTTATCTACAGGAATGTTATGCTGCCGGATTGGCTTTGGGATTGCTTCGAGGAATGAAGGCCTCCTAGCTTGGGCATTGCTTCTCGCTTGAAAGACAGCGACTAGTGGTGATTTAAGATAGATTTGTGAGTTTGCATTTAGTTTTGAGCATTGTTTCAGCTTGTGCATTATTAGATCTGTTTTGCATATTAGTGGGTTTCAGCATTTTGCATTTTAAGCTACAGCAGATCCGTGTTTTCATTTGTAAATCAGAAAACAAAAATAATCTCGTTCTGGGTATTGTGTCATTGCATCTTATTGGTAAGGGCGCCCCTTCATGAATATTTGCAGATTTTAATACGAAGCTTATGATTTTATAATGCAAATCCGTCATTCCTTGAAGGCCGAACTTTCTAGAGTGCATTGGGATTCGTGTCAGTAATTAATAACCATTTTTAGATGCCATTTCTTATTACTAAGTTAGGCGCCATCATTTTGAGGGTCTATTGCATCAGATTTGAGATCATTTGGGTGAGAAATGAGAGAGTTATGAGCATATGAGTAAATTCATAGGTTGCTGGTTTTATGACAAAAAGTGCAGATTTGTATGACAGTTTAAGAAATCTGCATCTTCCTTATCTGGTTGGTGTTGAGATTTCATTGTATACTTTGCAGAAGCTTCCTTGTTGAATGCATCATTTGAAAGAGCATCTTAAGTCTTGATATTGCAGGCAATGACATCTTTGTAAGCTGGCAGTAGTACTGACCAGTTGTTCTTATTATTGCTCATCGTTATTGTAATACTTATTCTTCCTTCAGTTCTTGTTGTAATAGATAAATCTCCGCCCTATGGTAGCTACTCTCCCATTCTGGGTTAGCAAGCACATTCTGGGTGTTGAGTGTTTTCAGCTTTCAGCATTTCTCTTTCAAGCATTGTTATTGTAATCACTCCGTCATATGGTCGCCCCTCACTCCGCATTGGATTGGGTAGCACATACTTGACGTTGAGTTCCCTTTCAGTATTTAGAGTAGAAGATCCTCTGACCATATGCTCGCCATCATCGGCGCCATTCTTGGTTAGAGTTGCTTTTTGCATAAGCAGTTTGATTCAGATCCTCTGACCAATGCTCACACCTTGCCCACATCGGGATCCTGGTGTACATACTGGTTAGAGTTGCTTCAGTACGTTTTGGTTTATCATCTAACCTTAACGGGTGCTTGTAATTTGAAATTGTAAAAAATCGAAAAAATTTGGCTCGGAATATTTCAGTGGTATCAGAGCCAAGATCCTGCCATCCTGTGCCCATCAGAGTTCACTTGACAGAGGAAACAGATTCTACATCAGAGGTCAGAGCTGAGTTCAGTATTAGTTTTCAGAAGTTTCAAAGATGTTGCATTTTCTAAGGTCTATGGGTCGTGAGAAGTCAGATTCAACTATGGCATCGGAGGAAGGAAAGGTTAGTGATGTCGTAAGGGACTTCATTGAATATGCCAGAACAGTTTAAAAGACAATGTGAAGATGAGGCTGTCAAACTCCGTGAGCAATATCAAACCATGCCAGATGATTATAGGTACAATGTTTCATTTGATTCCCATTTGAAGTGTGTGGCGTCAGTGGAGCCCGAAAAGTGGAAGATGGTGGACCACATTAGGAAAAGGATAAAAAGGGAAGCAGAACAAGCTATGTTCGAAGAATCAAAGAAGGAAGGAGATGAAGTGCCTATTTGTGGATTGCAGCCGACAAATATGCAAGTTGAAGAGAAAAATCAGTCATCTAGCATTGAAGATGGCACAAACAAGGTGCACATATCACATCAAAATGATCGTGAGCTCGAAGGAGAAAACGTGACAGTTGAAGAGTGTGTGGAAGAGCCTCATAATACGCCCCTTGACTTGCATGTGATAGCAAGTGAAGAAGAGCAAGTTGAAGGAAATACTATTGGTGTCTTTGAATCAGCTTATGACCGTTACCAAAGTGATGATGTTGGTAATGATTTCGAGGTGTTTGTACCTCCTCTTGTTGAAGATTTAGTGATGGATAGTTTTCCTCTTGTTGCTGTTCAAACTCCTCAAGAGTTTTCACAAGATGAATTTATTACAAGTGATCAAGAAGACCTCTATGGCATGCATATGACTGTTCATGAGGAGATCAGAAACATACCTATAGATGATAGGTTCATTGAAGATAAGGATGATAAAAAATTTCAAACAGCTAGCTCTAAAGATTCCCTACTTCCTTTCAGTGACAGTGCTAAGGGTGGTTTTGAGTTTGAACTTCAGACCCAACCATTAGAGGGAGGTACTTATGAAGACATCAGCTTTAGTGATTTGGGAGTTGACCTATTCCAAGAATCGACACTCCAAATGTTGCACAAAGAATACTTTTCTTGTGATCAAAACAATCAGCCTCTCACCATTTGGGATCCAGGTGTGAAGGCACTTAGTGATGACAAACCGGTATGGGATGAATTTCCCTTTGATCCGGATGAAGAAATGGAACTTGATAAGGGTTCTCTATCAGCAGACAATGGTGTTAATGTGCTTAAGTTTGGGGCTGCTTTCAAGTTTGTTCAAAGTAACATGGGAGAGGAAACAGAGTTTGAGGGCCATTTGGCTCTTGAAGATGAAAGGTTTGGAGGAATTACCAAACACAAATCTGATTTATCAAGGCATGAAGCTGATTGCAATCAACGAGTTGAAGACTTAGTGAAGTATGATGCTTTCCAAGACATTGAGCATTCTCCACTAGTTGGTGGTGAAGTACAAGAATGTTGGGGCTACAATGAGGGCAGCAAATGCGTGAAACGAAGTTCTGATTTTCAGTTGCGGCCTATCAACAATTTACCATCTTCAGATTCTTATGGGTGGGAAGATCAATTCAAGGTGTCCGTTAACAGGGAAGTGCAAGCTCTATCCCTATTTGATCGCACACATAGCTTGGTTGAAGAGCTTTACTGGAGGGCTCGGCTTGATGAGAGACGTGGAGGAGTGACAGATGAAGTTGCTCTTTCTAATTTGCAACTTATCAAAGATTCCTTGGAGACCATGAAATCCAAGTACATAGGCTTGATTGAAGATAGAGATCATGCCGTTGAATCTGCAAAGAAGGCCTTCCTTGTTTTCGAAGAAAGGGAGAATATGGTTGATGAGCTCACTTTGGAGCTTAAATCAACAAAGGACAAGTTGAAAGAAACTCAGTTGACTCTAAGAAAGATTCAAGACCAGTTTGCAGATTTCAAACTTTTCAAGGAGCAAGAGGATGCACGAAGAGCTGGAGAAATCAAGCAAGTAATTGATGAGATTGATAGTCTTCGAGAGGAGTTTGATCTTGAAGGTTTCACAAGAAAATCAAAGGTTGCATGTGCAGATTTGGAGCAGCAAGACGAAAGGAATGACTTTCAAGTTTATGACAATCCTCTTTTTCAAGAAGGTGATGAGAAAAGTTATGATAATCCTCTCTATGAAGTAGAGGATGAAATAGAGAATGAAACTGAGTTTGGTTTCCAGTGCTTGGATGCCTCGATATCACTCCATGAGGAAGTGCCACGTCTGTTGATTAGTAATGAATGCATAAGTGGGTTTGAGGATGAAGTCTATACATGGGAAGTGTTGATTCGAGGAGATTTCAACATCTTCGACACCAAGGTGTTAACAAGGCAAGATTTGGTAGCTGCTGGTAACTTCAGTACAGCAGCAAGAAGCGAAGATTTAAGTCTTGTTACTCATGAAGAAGGGAATGAAGATGGACCAGAACTGGGTGTTTGCATGTTTGTCAATCCATTCCTTTGGTTGAACAATACTTTGGCACATATTGGTCTATTTTTGGATTTGGATTTGAAGTCATTTAATAGTTCATGCTCCCATGTTGTTGAAGCTTTCATAGATAGGCTTCGAAGGTTCATTAGCGGAGGCATCAATCTCTTCAGTATGCACTTGATCCTTACTAGCATTTGGGAATGTGTTGAGTTTTCTTTTCAGTATGTTGGAGATCACTTTCAGTTGGGTATCCATGCTTGGGATTCTCAATATGGGTTGATAGAGCTTATCACTTGTGGAAAGAAGGACTTTTTGAAGGATAAGGATCAAAATTTCAGTATTAATGATGTTGTGACTTTCTTTTCCAGCCCCATGATGTTTCCATTTGTTCATCGACAAATGGATTGGAGAGAAATTTTGAGTATGGATTGGAAAGAGGAACAATTGGTTGCTCTTGGCGTTGATCCTTGGCTAAGACAAGAGCAGATTTTGAGACTCGTGCTTGCTGGTTGGAGGCAGACCAGCCCTGTTACTTGTGGAGTTACTCTCGTTTGGGAGAGTTTTTTCATCACCACTTGCCAACGAGGTGGTAGTTTTCAGATGGAGATTGCTCTAGTATGTTTTTCGGCCATTTTTGAGTTGTTACCTTGCAACTCTATGCTCATATCATACACTCACACTTGGGAATTTCTTTGGTGCTGCTGTTTTTTCTTGTGTGAGGTACTAAAATCATATTGCACTTCGCTGACTTTGGCCTTGAACAGCAGAGATTATTTGTTCCTTCGCACCTATTCTACTTTTGGAGTGCATCCTATGGAGGTTTGTGAAGCAAATTTTGATAGTTTCTTTACTATATTGGTTTTGGACAACGAACTTCCACATGCTTTGGCTTTCCCTTCTGAGACTCTTGGAGTTGGAATAGTAAGAGTGATTAGAAGTCTTCATGGTGGTGTCGATATAATTCAGTTGATGCATAGTAGCTCCAGAAGAAGCCATGAGGCTGAATTTGTTGAGCTCTTGCCAAAGATTGCTTTCCTCTTTGCAAGAAGATTTGAAGATATCATTTTTTCCATCAGGGCTTCGTTTGTTGCAATATGGAGGTATGTTGAGGAGTTTGATTTTGAGTTGAGCAGCCTATCCATTGTGGTTGACAGTGGTATAGTTGATACTGTTGACTTTGGGCCTCTTGGACATGAGACGTTGCATGAAGCTGGTCTCAGTCCTTTAAAATTTTCAGTATGAGTATCATGGACAGTAACACTTTGGGGTTACAAGGAAGGTTAGTGCAACATAGGCATGATGATTTCACGGATGTGATCAGAGTGGAGCAGCATCGGCATGGTGGGTCCTTCCTGCGATGGGTGTGGGAACCAGGGATCATACTTGTTGCGTATGGTTTAGTTTTAAAATTTCTGGAGTTGTGGTGGTATTGCTTGAGGACAAGCAATTTTGGGAAGGGCGGATTGTAATGTCCCCTTCTCGAACCTGACCTTTCCAGTGACCGTTGGCCTTTTTCTGGAAACCCGAAGGCTAGTCGGAAGGTAAAATTAGGGTTTCCTATTTTTAAGGATGTCCTTGCTCAGAGTTAGTGGATTCAATGGCGGATTCTTTCTGGGTTTTCAGAGAGCTTCGCAGTGGTATGTTCATCTCGGCTTTCTGAGCATCTTCAGGAATTTACTATTTTTAGTAAATTCTATTTCTGGCAGTTTTTCAGTTGGGTTCGGCTTGGTTGACTTCCTACTTCAGTTTGGTCAGTTGACTTGGTCATTATTGGCTTCAGGGCACAATTGGAGAGATAAGTTGATATATTTAATTAAAAGTCACGTTTTAATATTTTATTCGAACGTTGACCCCTTGGCCTAGTCTATTGACTTTATGTTGTTTTGAAAAGTGGTCTTTTTGAGGGTGGCGCCTCATTAAGGATTATTTTATATTTTATCCAAAGTCAAATCAAGATATAAGGTGGGCGCATTTATTAAAGTATTGAATTTATTTTAAAAGTGAATATTCAACTTGAAGGAAAAGGACGCCATCTTTGAGGAGATTAGGGTTTTTGACTTTGAGAGGAGTTTAGGGTTTCGAGAAGTCAACCTGAAATTATAAAAGGAAGACTTGGATCATCATTTGGGTATCTTTTATCTACAGGAATGTTATGCTGCCGGATTGGCTTTGGGATTGCTTCGAGGAATGAAGGCCTCCTAGCTTGGGCATTGCTTCTCGCTTGAAAGACAGCGACTAGTGGTGATTTAAGATAGATTTGTGAGTTTGCATTTAGTTTTGAGCATTGTTTCAGCTTGTGCATTATTAGATCTGTTTTGCATATTAGTGGGTTTCAGCATTTTGCATTTTAAGCTACAGCAGATCCGTGTTTTCATTTGTAAATCAGAAAACAAAAATAATCTCGTTCTGGGTATTGTGTCATTGCATCTTATTGGTAAGGGCGCCCCTTCATGAATATTTGCAGATTTTAATACGAAGCTTATGATTTTATAATGCAAATCCGTCATTCCTTGAAGGCCGAACTTTCTAGAGTGCATTGGGATTCGTGTCAGTAATTAATAACCATTTTTAGATGCCATTTCTTATTACTAAGTTAGGCGCCATCATTTTGAGGGTCTATTGCATCAGATTTGAGATCATTTGGGTGAGAAATGAGAGAGTTATGAGCATATGAGTAAATTCATAGGTTGCTGGTTTTATGACAAAAAGTGCAGATTTGTATGACAGTTTAAGAAATCTGCATCTTCCTTATCTGGTTGGTGTTGAGATTTCATTGTATACTTTGCAGAAGCTTCCTTGTTGAATGCATCATTTGAAAGAGCATCTTAAGTCTTGATATTGCAGGCAATGACATCTTTGTAAGCTGGCAGTAGTACTGACCAGTTGTTCTTATTATTGCTCATCGTTATTGTAATACTTATTCTTCCTTCAGTTCTTGTTGTAATAGATAAATCTCCGCCCTATGGTAGCTACTCTCCCATTCTGGGTTAGCAAGCACATTCTGGGTGTTGAGTGTTTTCAGCTTTCAGCATTTCTCTTTCAAGCATTGTTATTGTAATCACTCCGTCATATGGTCGCCCCTCACTCCGCATTGGATTGGGTAGCACATACTTGACGTTGAGTTCCCTTTCAGTATTTAGAGTAGAAGATCCTCTGACCATATGCTCGCCATCATCGGCGCCATTCTTGGTTAGAGTTGCTTTTTGCATAAGCAGTTTGATTCAGATCCTCTGACCAATGCTCACACCTTGCCCACATCGGGATCCTGGTGTACATACTGGTTAGAGTTGCTTCAGTACGTTTTGGTTTATCATCTAACCTTAACGGGTGCTTGTAATTTGAATTGTAAAAAATCGAAAAAATTTGGCTCGGAATATTTCAGCTCAGGTGTGGGATATGTTCATTGATCTCATGTTAGGAGGGTTTAGACAATCATGCTGCATTGTATAATCTATCGCAAATGGATGAGCCCTTGGTGATTGTCCAGGTCAAGATTGTTTCTCGGATTTTACATTTATAATTATAATCTTTAGAGTTGTTTTCCAAAGAAGCAGAAATCGCCAAAAATGCATGATTAATCACCAACATAGCAAAACACCACTGCCAGAATTTTTTTCCCTGACAGAATTATGCTTTTTTAAATCGTGGTCAACATTTGTTGACAGGTTTATTCCAGCCTACATGGTTTAAAATCGTGTTTAAATTGCATGCTGTGATTTTTAACAATTTTTAGTCCATCCCACAATTCTTCTTTGTGGTCAGGGTTTCCTATATCATTTTTTACCCGCGCAACAGATTCAGCATCATTATTTTAAATTCCAGCATGGTTAATAACTCGCACCACACTTTCATACCCACTCGCCTCCTACAAATCATTATCATCTTCTGAAAAATAAGGTACAGAACTATGTGAGGAGTTTCAATCCAAACCAAGGCACTAGCTCTAATGGTCATATTTTTAGTTTAATCCTATATATGAGCATGTATCCTGATTATATCAAAACCAGCATTACTCTTTTTCTTTCTTCAAAAAGGGAAAATACACTGCAGAGTGAGAAGAGACTTCATTGTAATTTTCATTATATGTACGCAGTCAAATGCATACTCTCAAATGTTAGATGGTAAAGGGACTTAATTGTAAGTTATGTTTAATATATGTAGGCAAACTCATACTCACAAACCTTGGACTAAGAAAAGGTAGCAATTCATACATATGTACATGTACATCGTACGCATGCATTCAGGCAAGCAGACATTTATGATCAATGCATTCACTAAATTCAAACAAACAAATTCACTTTAGAGCCATAAGTCAAAATAAACACATCCATGCATCATTGCATCCATACGTTTCTGACAAAAGTGTTGAGTGATGACATGACAATAGCCTAGACAAATAGTGATAAACTTAAGCAATGAAAACCCAACTCCTGAGGAGTTCTTCTTGCCCTGATCAAGCCAATGCCTTCCCATTATGTCAGCATTTTTCTCAAAAAACATGGAAGAATACATCAGACAATATGGTGTCTTAAACAAGAAAATGACTTCAGCAAACCAAGCTCGAATGGCTACCAAACGTACAAAGGAACCTTCTGGATGTAGCCAACTTCTAGGAAGTTCCTCAAATGATATAAGTGTTGAATGCTGACATGATGAAAGCCTGGACAGAAGATGATACAATTTATGCAATGAAAATTAAACATTTAATAAGTTTTTCTTGCCTTGATCAAGCTATGTGCCTCCCTGACTTGTCAGAATTGTTAGTGAACATCTGGAGAATAGATCTGTCTATGATGGTATCTCAGGCAAAAGAATGAATTGTACAACTAACGATGGATAGACTACCCAACTTACAAAGAGACATTCCAGCTCTAATCAAGCTAGAAGTCTACCCATCATTTCAGCATTGAATACATTTGTGAATGAAGCTGTATTAGAACAGAGCGGTGATTTGATGAAGCAGTAGACTTATTTCAGTATGCTTAGTCACAATATTTCTTTCAAGAAGTTTGCAGCATTGCATGCATTAAGAGCATAAAGATTTAATAAAATCGAACAGTGATTTCACATGAGTAGGCTTATTTCAGTATTTTTAGCTACAGTGCAATGCAATGTAATCAGGTATGAATATAAATGACAAAAATTTATAATCCACAATTCATGGCTAAACTCTCAATTTGATTTGCTCTCTTCTATATCTCTATGCCATTGAAAATCCTTTAAATTTAAAAAACAGCAGGTTTTTCTTCTTTTTTTGCATTTCTTTAAATCTGTTTTTTTGCCAATTAAATCCCAATTCTTTTCAAAAATCTAATACTTATGTTTTTCCATTTTTTTCCCAAAAAGATTTTTGCTTTTATGGTTTTCCATATTCAGAGTCTTAGATCCATAGGTATTTCAACCACATGTCGTTAAGGATACCCCTATGTGGCAGTTTGTTCTTTAAATACAATTGTCTCTTTAGATCTCACTAAACATCAACGTTGTCGGTACACCAACTCCCACTTATCTTCACAAATCTATGATTCTATTCGTATTGTTATTGATTAGTTTCTTCCATTTTAATATTCCTTGGATTCCACCTTCTTACCCTACAGGAGGTGAACAATACAGTAGTGAACAAGTATAACAATAAATAGTACATTTAAGTCACTTCAACCCAACCATTGCAGCCACTAAAACCTAAGATCTGCAGGATTTCAGGAAAATCCAGTTGACCAAACTCCAGAAGGATATGAAGCTGCAATTCTATACCCAACAAAGGAAAAAGAATACACCAGGCCAAATGACCTTCCGCAAAAAAGGGCCGCAGAAATCAACTGGAAACCACTTTGAAATAGACAATGGAATTTAAAATTATAGTTAAAAGTAGTGGGTTTTCACAGTCCATATTGTTGAATCTTTAAAGCTTGAAAACTGTGCAGCAAGTTTTAAATAAATGTTTTGAATTATTCAATGATCCATCATCAACATGACTTATGAAGCAAGATGTGTGGAATGCAGAGTCTAGCCTAACTTAAATAAGGTTTAACAAGTCAAGAGATGTGGTATACCTCAGAAATGTAGAGAAAGGGTATAATGGGGGATTATGACCAAATGGTGTCCATAACTATTTAAGGAAATGAGAAAAAAGAAATGTATCTAAAGGGATCAAAATTAAGAATGAGAAGCAAAGGGCAAGGAAGAAATGAATTAACAAAGAAAGAGAAAAACGGGTGAAAGGGTGAGGTAATGAGACAAAAAATTCAGGAAAGATACAAGGTGGGAGAATTATTGAGATATTGAAAAAGAATGTAATGTTCCCTCCATGCCTCTAAGCAGTGGAGTTGTCCATTAGCCTATTCCAGAGCTCTCGTAGGCTAAGTGGAGTTTGGTAAAGGAGCTCAGAGCCAGTCTCCTTCTGTGTTGGTTTTCAGTGTTTCAAGCAGGACTTTCTATTTTTAGCAAGGGGCCAATTCCATCACTTACTATTTATAGTAAGTCACAGTGTTTATTAGTTTTTATGCCAGTTTGGTGATTTGGGGTATTTACTATTTTTAGCAGTGCTATAAATGGTAACTTTATTTTCGGTAATTGTTCCTAGCCAAGGCTACTGCAGCAGTGTCTATTTCTAATTTGGGCGTTGGTATGGCTAAGGTTTGATTTAATTATTATTTGCATTTCTCACTTAAGTCATTTTAATAAAGTTACATTAACTTAAGTGAAGGGGTCGGAGGGTCATGTAAAAAGCACCTTGGAGCCTAATGTAATGACTTAACATTGTTTTAGAAGGCAACAAAAGCAAAATAATTTCCTTAAGCAAGGACGCCCAAGAGAGTTATTTTAAATTATTTTAATTAAAAGCTCATGTAAAGGGGGTGTTGACTTTGGAGGGAAAGCAAATTTGAAAGTGTGTTGCCCTAATTCCTTCTTGGCTCTATAAAGTTTCATTTTGGGCCTCATTTGCATATCTCTCAGTTGGCTACATAACAAGATGTTGTTGGATTTTCTCCAGAGGTCTACTGCTGCGTGTTCAGGACGAAAACCCTCATCATTGGGAGCTACTTTCGGTGGTAGAAGATCCACCCTATCCGGATTTAGAGTGATTCCATCTAAGGGGTCACCTAGGGCTTCTCAGTTTGATGATTTTATGGTATTTTTCAAGTGAAAGATGAATATTTTTGAGCATTTCTGAAGTGGGTTTTTTGGCTTTGGTGTGTTGAACTATTGGAGACATTTTGGGTACGGGTTTGGTGATGATTCAGGACTGATTTCAGTGGTCTGGAGCTCTTTCTTGAGATTCTGGAAATTACTTTTGCCAGGGACTGTAAATGAAAAAGGGTTCATAACTCCTTATTGGCTCGAGTTCTCTTTTTGGGTGTTGCTCCATTGGAACCCTCATATCTAGGCATCCCTTCTCAAGAATTGGTTCGTATTTTTTGGCAAAGACCTGATTTTCAAAAGCAGATTGCCCTATTCAAGGGGCCACCCCTGTTTGGTGATTTCTGGGTTATTTCAGCCTGCTGATGTATAGGCCTTCTTCTGCATTTAACCGTGTTTGGAAAGCTGGTTATTGGCGTTGAAACTCAAGGGATTCGCTGACATTTTAATTGGTGTTCAATGGTGCAATTTTCTGAAGTGATTAAGCTGCTGTTAGAAGTCTTATTCAGATCAGAACTGTTAAAAACCAGGTCTGAAATATTTGTACTAAGTCTCATTTTTTGGTTGCCATCAAATGTTCAATTTATGAGATGAAATTTCTGTGTGGAAGCAAGTCTATTTTCAGTTTTATCCCTCTTTATGCATTTGTTGTTATGAAAGCAATGAAACTATGAATGATTCATGAAACAAACCACAAACCATTACCAAACACTTGAAAACAGCAAATAGATATATTTTCAAAAACAAAAAATCAGGGGAGTCCATTACAAAGAATAAAAGTGGGAGGAGAATGAGGAAAACGAGATAAAAAATAGAGCAGAAGTAAAGATAGAACAATAACGAAACAATAAAGGATAAGCATAGTGCAGACATTATGATAGAAAACGAAGCTAGGGATGGCAAGTAGGAGAGTGTGAAAAGAAAAGGGGTTAAGGTTAGAAAAGGAAAATGAAAATTTCAAAGGAAGAAAGGAGGAGCTAACAGATAATGTGAAAGAGGGAGAAGTCACGAAAAACATAATGTGTTCCCTGGGGTTTTCATGGGGTTTCAGGGATGAGAATTTGCCTGGACACACGGGAATGGAGACATATTGGGGGCATCCCTTCAAAAATAATTTCTGAAGATCTATCTTCTTCTGGCTGTCTTGTCAAATAATTATCTTCTCCGCTCCCTCCCCCAGTAATGCCAACATTTCAAATAATGGCTTCACCTGTCCTTCACCACCATCAGTACTGATGAATATAATCAGAGTTCTACTCTAGAATCTTACATATAGATTGGCCCCATGTATCTCTTCCATCATGTTTCTTGTTATTTATGGCTCTTATATTGCCAGCAGATGCAGAATCAATGAATGTGCTGTTTAGTATCCCATTGGATGGAACTTGATCCAATAATAATTGATAAAAGGTGATAAATGTGATAAATGTATTTAATCAAAAACATTCCCTGGGTTAATTGAATTGCAAGCTAACTCTATAATGCCAGTTTCTTGTCTCTGTGGATCTCACGTGCAGGAAAAAGATGTTTAACAGCCACAAAGAGAACATCATAAGTAGGCATCGTGAACAAGTCCATTCAGGAAATTGGTAGGTGACGCTGCAAAAGCATTAACTACAGTTATATAGATTGTGACAATCCTTTTAGTGTAAACAAGAAATACATGAAAATCTTTATTTTAACTCAAGTTTAGCTAAAGAAGCCAAATACATTAAAAGCATAACTCTTAACAAAGCAAAGAGAGATGTTTACCCTCAAGTTTGGTTATTACTTTCCTTCTAGTAGGAGACATTTATTGAGAGTATTCCATGGTGAAGTAAGAATTGGCAATGTTAAAGTCCACTGTGTTTCCTTGATGAAAAGTAAATTTTATCCAATTTAGACAAGGATGCTATCTACTCATTAAAAACTGGTATCTATGAAAGAGGCTTTTAGTACAAAAAAGAGTTCAATGGCCTGTGATACCAACCTCCTCACATAAACAAGAAAAAATGTTATAGTATATGGATTCCAGCATGCATTTTAAATCCAAGCACAAATTAAGAAAATACCCTAAACATATAAACAGACATGCAACATTAGTTTTACATGCCAATGGGCAAAGCAAGAAAGCAAGCATGACAATATTTTTTAAAGTTAAGATTTACCTGAAGTACTCATAGGCAAATTTGAATTACAATCACCCTTAAGCCGTACACAGGGATTAAAATCTTTTCCACCCTGCCAAGTCATATGAAATCAAATTCAAATGAGTAAACAACAGCCAGCCCACATATATTCAATAAATAACATATAAACTGAAAAAAGTTTCTAGAGCTACATTCAAGATCTGTGTCCTAGTTCAAGTTCAGATTAATGAATCTAAAATTGAGCAGACAGTATAAAGTTGAATAAACTAAAATTCTTGAATGTATTCACTATTCTCTAATAGAAGAGCTGAGTTAAGGTGTAAAATTAGACACAAAAAAGGAAAATCGTAGAACATTTAAAACTAGAAATCCTCCTTTCACTGGAAGAGACTATCCACCCTGTTAAATACTCACTGTGTGAGTACCTAAAAAATCTGAAAACTGGCAAGCAAGTCAAGCATTGAGTTAAAAACAACTCATTGCTATACTTTTGATTTTGAAGAAAGTGTCAAAGATTTTATTTAGGCACAGAATTATGCAATATTCCATGCAGTTCATACACGTTTGCATAACAAATATGCCGTCACCATCAACAATAAAGATAAGCAAGCTGAAGCACTAATAAAACTTTAAAGTTTAAACTTCTATGAAAAGTTAAGCCACTTGGAAAAATGGGCCACTGCTGTTGAAGTAGATTCTTTGGACAGACTAAGTGTCTGACACAAGAGAAAAGTTTTGCATGCACTATAGACACATTTAGAAACAAAATAATCTGTCAGCTAAGGAACTACATTGAAATTGTCCACAGTAATATGTATTATGAACAGTGAGTTTTTAGAAAGAACTATTCATTTAAGACCTTTTATTGTGTTCATGATCTCATCAACACGAAGCAAATAGGAGACTATATTTTCTTCTTCTTTCATCTTAAGGCTTTCAAATTGTCTCCTACGGGTTTGAAACTTTGTCTCTTTTACTTTATCATCTCCCTCATAAGTATTCTTCAACTTATCCCAAATCTCCTTAGCTGATTTGCAATGCATTACTTTACAAACTCTGATTTAGATAATCCACACAAGATCACATTCATGGCTTTTGCATTGTTTTCACTTTCCCTCTTTCCTGCTTGATCCATTGGAGGAGTCACCAGAGCTATACAGCCATTTACCACCGATTGCCAAATGTCAAACCCTAGAGCACTCAAATAGGTTTACATCCTTATGCTCTAAAAGGCATAGTTTGTTCCATCGAACAATGGTGCCCAATTAAATGAGAATGCATATCCTTTTTGACCAGCCATATGTACTCTTTAAATCTTCCTTCTAGCGGTTAGACTATCTCCGAAAGAACCCGCTCTGATACCAATTGATGAGCACACAATTATACTGAGAGGGGGGATGAATCAGTATAACAACAATTTTTACTTTTCAAAACTTAATTAACCATAGCAATAGTACACATGCAAGATCTAGCAATTAAGAACACAAGACAAACACACAATTTACATGGAAACCCTTGTGTCAAAGATGATCCTTCTAGGCTTGGAACTATTCTTTTATCCGTTTAACAACTAATTCTCCATCTCCTATTTTTAAAAATTTGATTTTCATGTCATGAGCATTCTTGAGGCCTAACAAGACAACCTCATACTCCACAATACTATTAGTATAATCAAATTGCAAGTGATAAGCAAAACAATATACCTAGCCTTTTGGAGATATAAGCAAAACTCTAGCTTTAGAATCAACTATAGAACAACTTCCATCAAACTACATAGTCTAGAAGCCTTGCTCTTCTTGATCTTTCTTGAAGCAAACCAAAAAGCTCTCTTTTTTATTTATTCGTCTACCATCATCATATAAGTATCGAGGCCCATCATTTCATATAGAATGGTAGCTTTAGGTTGTTTTGACTTCACAATCATGAAACGAGACTTATGTTTAGGCTCCAAGTTAATTTTTCCTCCTTTGAGAAGAGTAGTTGTTGAAGACCAATCTAGTTGGATTTCTCTCCCTAGATCCTTGTAGAAATGTAAGAGACCAGGTGTCTCTCAACCCAACTACTGACTGAGAATGCAAGATTTTTGTTTGTTTTCGTTGTTTTTGATTTTTTTGAGGTTTTTGCAATAAAGAGAGATAATGCGATTTTGCATAAAATTCATATAAAGCAAAGCGTTGGAAATTTTATCCCCTCCTCATGCTTAAATGCGCCCAAGCAAGAGCATGTGAAGACAAAAGAAGGAAGTCAAAGAGTCACAAGAGGGCGTTCAAAGTGTTTTATCCTTCATGAGGTGTGATATGCGCCCAAGCTGAAGTAAGCAAAAGGTGAATCAAGAGTGTGAAGGTATGTAATGTCCCCATTTTGGCCATACGCTCTTCTTTGACTGATAGCCTATTTCCGGAAATCCGTAGGTTGATCAGAAGTGAAATTAGGGTTTCCTTGCTTGGAGGTTTGTGGCATTTCTAAGTATTTACTATTTTTAGTAAATACTAATTTTGGCAGTGGTTCAGTTGTCAGCCTTCATTAAGTCATTTTCAGTTGGAGCAGTTGCTTGGGTTTCCACTTTCATTAAGTCTTGCTTCCAGCTCAGTTCTGCTTTCTGTTGGTTTTGAGGTAAACTTACTATTTTTGGCAGTGGCTATTTTTAGTAAGTCTAATTTTGGCAGTGGCATCATCAGCAGTTCAACTCAAGTCATCTTGTTATCCATCAGTCTCAGTTTGGCTTTGGGTTTGGTTTTCTTCATGAGTTGAGTTTATACTTAGTCAAATTTCATGTTTCTCAGTTGTACCCCACGCCTAGGAGTAATAACTTCATGTTGTTTTAAAAGAGGGGCCATTAAGGGGGTCAATTGTGCATTTAATGATTTATTAAATGCTTTATTGTTGCAAAGTGAAGTTGGACGCCTAAAGGAGGTTGAGTAATATTTTATTATTTCAAAAAGTAAAAGGCAAAAAGGTGGCGTCCCTTTTGGAAGTTGAAGTGATTCAACTTCTTGGAATTTGAAGAGTTCTTGTTGCTTCATTTGCCAACTAAAGCTTATATATTGCTGCTGTTTGAAGAGCTGATTATCCAATATTTTTATGCTAATGTTATGCTGTCGAAATGACAACTTGTTTAATACTTCGAGGGATGCTTACCTCCTAGTTCCAATCCAATTTCGTGTTTGAAATACAACACCTAGTTGGATATTTGCTGCTTCTCAAATCAGACTAGCAGATTGAGCTCAATAGTTGAAGATTTTGATGAAATTTTCAGTGTTTGGTTGCTGATTTGAATGTTAATTTTGGGAAAAAATTAAGCGGGAATATTTCAAGGTATAATTAAAAGATAAAATTGCTAGGCGTATCCTCTTGTATATGCTATATGCGCCTAAAGTGAAGTGTAAAGGTAGTGAAATAAAGTTGATAAGTGAAATGAGTATGCTAGGCGTGGAAATTTAAGAGGACATCCTTCATGACAAGCGAAATGCGCCCAAGGTGAATAAATGTGCTAGGCAAAAATATATTCCTCATGAAGTATCAAATGCGCCCAAGGCGTAAGGTGGTGAATAAAATATTCTCCATGATATGTGCTTTCAAGGAAAATTTTCTAAGTGAGTTAATAAATTTCCCCACCACTGGCAAATGATTGAGGTTGAATAAAATTTCCTAAGGCCAAATTTTCAAAAATGCAAAGTGATTCAAAAATTTTCTAAGGCACAAAATTTTCTTCCTTAAGAAAATACGCCTAGACTTGGAGGTGATAGAATTTTCTTGAAGCACGGATAAATTGTTAATGGATGAAGTCAGAGAATGTTGGCATTGCAGGATGGATAAAAAAATTCTCAAGTCAGAGCAACAAGATGTTCACGGAGAGGAAGAATGAAATAAAATTCATGAGGAATTATTTTTCTAAGGTTCAAAATTCAAGAAAATTAAATGAACCTGTTCGTTGTATACCCATAAGTTCGACAAGTTCTGGAGAAAATTCTCTTCTGGGAATTGAAGATTTTCGACGAGAAGTTGATTTCCAAGTCCTCTACACTTCGCCAAGGCCTTCAGGGTGAAGAATTAATCGGTGCTCGAGTTATGAATTTTCCTAAGGGGAAAATTTAAAATTTTCTAAGGCAAATTGAATAAAATGTGTTTTCAAGATAAAATTTTCCAGACTATGAATTTAAAGTGAATTGCCTAGATGATTTTGATTGAGTTCTTCACAGATGAATTTTCCAGAGTCATAGGTGAATTAAAATTAAAATTTTAAATAACAGAGCTTCGGCTGGTGAGTAAAATTGGTGAAAAGATGAATTTAAAATAAATATTTTTGAAAGTTAAAATGCTCCAGTCAAAGTTGAACTTCTAGAAGATTAAGATTCCCGGCGTCGGATGACAAGTGTTGCAAATGCAAAAGGAGGGAAATTCGAATTCTTGAAGAGAAGTAGTGGAGATTTAATGTACTGGCTAAACTTAGCCTCTTTCTAGAATTCGATTTTGCTATAAGAGATGAGAGTTTATTCATTTCTTTTCACCAGTCAAGGAAGTTCGAATTTGCTCTAAGTTCAATGTTGCAGTGATTTGCTGAGGCTGAAGGTACTGAGGAAATCTGAAATTTGTTGAGGCAAGTGGCTGAAGCTAAAGTTTTAGAGTCTAAGTCTGGAGTTGCTGAAGAAGTTCGATTTTTTTTTAAAGTGCACATTGCTGAAGGCTGAAATCTGAATTTATTGCTGAAGCTGAAGAGGTGCGACTTGAAGTAGAAGTAAGTGGTTGAAGCTGAAAATTGATAAGTCATTAGAAGATTGCTGAAGTTCGAATTTAAAAGAATCTAAGTTGCTGATTGGAGTTGGGCGATTTTCTCTAGTATTGAAATTATTGCAGCCAACTTAGAAAATTTGCTAAGAGTGTGAAGTTGTTGAAGAAGTTCGAATTTGTTGAAGGAGAAGTGAGGTTTGCAAAAGAAATATGAATGTTGCAGCTTCTCAATGATTTACAAATCGATTGGCAGCCATGCATGGTATTTTATTTATTTTCTAAGTTATTTGCTGATGGTTGTTTATTGTTGTGTAGGATGACTGAAGCAAGAACAACGAGCAAGGACAACAACGGTGCATCCAGACAAGCTGTTATCAAGAAGCTGAGCAAGCCTTTCATACCAGAGTCAAAGTTTACTTCGAAGTTGGCCAAGCTTGCTGACACAAATTTGGGCTCTTTCAACTTGGAGACTTTCAAGAACAGAATGCTAGGAATTGGTAATCATCAACCTTCAATCAACAACATCATTCGAAGTGGATTATATGCAGCTGCTAGTTTCCCACCAGCTATTCAGTGTTCGGAGCTGATGATGGAGTGCGCCAACTGCTATGAGAAGGATCACATATCAATTATGTCACCGGATGGTCAAGTGCTCGCCAACCTCACTCCTGCAGCTATTGGTGAAGCTTTTGGGATTCCGGCACACAGGAACATGATTTACAAATCAAGGGAGCGTGTTGAACGAATGTATGCCTCTGCATTCGAGAGATGTACGGAGACGATCAATACTCGCTGGATGAGCAACCCCAAGCCCTCTCGTACGAAGCTGCCAAGGCAAATTATATCAGATGACTTGAAGCAGGAGTACTGTGACTTGATTATGATGCTGAGCAGAATTGGAGGTTGCCCTCAAGCTTTTATTTTTGAACCGTGGATGTTCTATTACATCAACCTCGTGCTGGAAGGAAAGGAGTACATTAACTGGGCTGCGATGATTAGTGACAATTTGCACGAACAGCTCCTGAGTTTGAGAAGAACGAAGACATTCTATATGGGCTCTTACATCATTTACATGCTGGCCCGTATGACGAAGTATAGAGGGATTTCATATAAGGAGTCTGTTGGTTGTGGCTCTCATCAATTCAAAATCCATGAGGCTTGTCCGCAATTGCACCTGACAAGCACTACTCACTACAAGCGTGTCAACGACGCTTTTACCATGCACATCACGAGAACACTTCAAGAGCGTATGCATCATAGGATCTCGAGGGAAGCTCGAGAATTGATTGAAAGGTATGGGTGCCGGTTTATACAGCTTCCGAAGTTTTCTTATGTAAGGCTGCAAGGATTTTCTTCATACCCATATAGGCTCCCTAAGTACCCAACCAACAGAATTTTAATGTTAGAGGTATCTAGGCAATTGGTTGCCTACGATAAGATTCAGAAGAAAAAGAAGGGAGGTGTTGACTTCCCAATTGTCATGGGAAATTCAGATGAAGTGTGTCCTTCATTACAGGCAACTAGAGAAGCTGAGAGTGAGCTTCAGTTCTTTCACTTTTCCCATCACACCAGTAGACAGCATTATGATCCACATAACAATATCAGATGGGTACTGTTAGAAGAATTTAAACATAAGGCAAACATTGAGGATTATTAGGCTGGTGCATCAGACGAGGCTGAAGTTCGGAAGAGAATGTTCTCTAGGTTGCCATTGAGTATGATCAGGGAATGCGAAGTCATTCCAGTACCAGACCAGGTGAGCGAGGACATAAGTGTTCTCCATCCAGATTATGAGGCTGTGAGAGATACTCCACTTCCACTCCCAGATTGGTCAGAACCAGAGATAGCTGATTTGGAACCACTTTGCATTCCAGTCTTGCCATTCACCAGAGCATGGGTTGACAGGCATGTGAGTAGACTAAACGGTAGGTCAATTTCTTTGACTTACAATTTGATGGGAGATCATAGGACACCCACCTCCAACAAGGAGAAACAAATTACACGAGGTCCGGAATCCCGAAGGAAGGAGCCAGTTCAACAGGAGCCTGTTCAGCCGAAGCCTCCACGAGTTGTAGTTGAATCACCCACACCATTGGAGACACGTTCTCCAAGTATACAGGAGGTTTCTCTTTTCGCTAATCAGAGAAATGCATTGAATTAGGTGCAGGAGGTACATGAAGAAAATCAGCCACCACGGAGAGAGTCGATTGGCCAGAGTGCTAATGCGCCTACTAGGGATGATCAGCAGACTGATGAGGGGACTGCTACTGACACTCAGTTTCAGCGGGAGTTAGAGGCGGCTTTAGACAACGATGATATAGTTTCAAGAGATACTCAACCACTAGAGGCCGACGAGCCTCGCCAGAATGATATTGAAGTTGAACAAGTCCGTGAAGTAGAAGCCCGAGAACAGCAGCCATTTGTTATTCAGCATGCTGTACCTGATTGGCTTAGAGATAGAATGAGAAGGAGCCCCAGTGAAGAAGTTGATCCAGCAATTGAGATGGAAGAGTTTTTGAACAAGATCAGTGCGCCTCCACAAAAGAAGAGAGCACGAAAATTTTCAAAGATTTCAACTGATGAGGATGGCTCTCGCACCCTTCATATGGCGGTGCCAAAGGTTGATTGTGATAGAGATGAAGCAGTGCCCGAGAATTATGTGATCACAACTATGGAATTAGGACGTCCCACAGGTGCACAGATTGTTGAAGAATGTGATAATTCCTATCAGGCACTCAAGGACAAATTATTTTAAAAGGAAGGAAAATATAAGAAATTGAAGAAAGAACATAAGACGTTGATAGGATACGTGCAGCACTTGTCTCATCCTTGTGGGCAGGAGATTCCAGCAATAGAGCTTCCAACTAAGTTATCTAGAGATTCAGTTACCGGCTTGTTGGAGTTGAGGAAGATGGCACAGGAAGCAGATAAATGGGTTACAGGAGTTTGTGCCGAGACAAAAAAGTTCATGGAAGACCTTGCTCATGCTTTCTAGCAAGCTTCTAGTATTACGACACGTATGGAGGCAGTTGATCAAGCCTGGGGTGATGCTTCCATTTATCAAAGCAAAGTTATTTAGCGTCTAGAGGCATTGAGGTATGCTCCTTTGCAAATGCTGATTGATGGAGGAATCATTCAGGAGAATGATAGATATGACTTCTCTAGATGGTACTCTTCAGTGATCACCAGACGTGGCTTCTTTGACGTAGCACAGGCAGATTCAGCTAGAGTTCGAAAGGCTATGACAAACATCATTGATGGAGTCCAGAATACCTTGGAGGCAATCTTTGCTAGACGAATGAATCCCGATGAGGTGACTACTGATAATTTGAGGGGTAGGTTGGTGCCTTTCTTTTCGGAGGTGAGGACCTTTGTACATGATGACTTTGAGAACACTTCTACTTTCTCCAACTTGATTCAGAGCACGCAGGATTCCTTAGTCGCTTGGAGAAAGTCTTGTGCACGGCATGAACAGTCAGTCACGGTGTTAGAGTTTCAGCTTGATTGCATTCCACCTATTTTAGTTCAGGAGGTTGAGGCTGTACTTGCCAGGTTCATTGAGTTTGCAGCCAGAGAAAAGGAGAATGGGAATGCACTTCTGGATGATGATCTTCTAGAAGACTGATTGTGGGCATTGATTGCCTTTACTATTTTGGGAGTGAGCGGGAATCTTGGATTCATTTATTGTACCACTCCCCATTCTGGCAGTTTTTAGGGTTAGGGCTGAGGTGGCTCAATCTAAGCCATTCTTTTGATTGTAATCTGAGCCGTCCATTGGACTGGGCCATCTATAAAAGGGGGAGTCCCCCTCATTTGTATCTCATTAGAAAATTACAAACTAGAGGTTAGAGGAGACATCTGAGAGTAGAAGAGAGATTGATAGTATAATTGTAGCTTAGCATAGCATAGTTTGGAGGAGAAGGAAAGTTTTCCTTTGAAAACTTTTGTAAGAGATTGTTGTGTAAAACTTTCATAATAGAAGATCTTTTCATTGATGGTGAAATTTGTCTTTGTTATGGACAGCTAGCAAGGTTTCTTCATCCCTTTGAGTCCAAATAGCGTAAAGTAGCTTAAAGTAGAGTAATTTTCATTTCATGCAAGTAGGCATTAGTTGTGGGTTTGTGGTGTTAATCAAAGCAACTTCGTTTCATTCCATACCACTAGCAGCTTGCTGACGGCAATTTTGCCTTGCGTGGTCAACTGGAACATTTCATAAGCTTAACTTCAGTTGCAATTCATATCTTGGTATGCGTCGTCTTGACGGTGTCTTGGTGTCGAATTGTAGCTTGAAAATTCCTCACTATCCCCTTGAAGATTGCACCAACTTTGTGTAAGTTGTCCAGTGTGAGGCGGAGCAGAGTTCGGTTGGAGCTATTGAGATTGATCCCACGTCCCACCTTAGAGTAGAATCTAGAACCTTCTTACCCTTACACTCATTTCAATTCTGTTCATCTTTGGTTAGTTTTAGGAAAGCGTACTTATTGTTAAATCATTCGCATTATGCAAATCCCTTCCAATCATCCATCTACTGTTAACTGCAAGTATTCTGAACAATTGTGTAAGTCCCCTCATAAAAACAACAATTCACAACCAACCAACTGAGGGTATTCTAAGTATTTTGGAACCTTGGAGTTGAACGTGCGAACTTTCTTGCAATCTTAGCGCACGGAATACTTTGATCAAGAGAGAATGGAGTAGCCTTCGGATAACTTTGTTCTGTTGATTGGTGCGGTCACAAAAATCACATCAACAGGTTTGAAATGAAAAATGCTGAAAAAGACGTTTTTGAAAGACATTTTTATGGAATGAGGAAAACGCGTTTGAGAATGGAGGCGTTTTTGAATGAATGAAAACACATTTTTTATTGAAGGCGTAAAAAATGGAATGAGAGGCAAATGGCGTGTTCCAAATGGAGGTGTATGAAAGTAAACATGTTTTTCAGCATAGATGTGTTTTATAAAATAACATATGAGATGGAATGAAGGGCGTATGAAAGGAAAATGTGTTTTCAGCTGTAAGTGTTTTATAAAATATGCAAACTCAGCTTTATAGAAAGACAACCCAGGAACAAAAGATTTAAAGCAACAAAAACAGAAAAATAAAAAAGAAACAAAGAACATACCTGCAACAAGAGTTTACAAGCCAAAATAAAGAAAAATAAATAAATAAATAAAACCCTAGGCGCCTTGAGCAAACTCAAATCTGCAAAAACGTGGCAATGGTAGAGCAAAAATGGGGGATTTAATAATGTTGCAGACCTTGCCAAGTGTTCTTCATGCCAAAATCTCTTCAATCGGGGTACATATGAGAAAGAGCAAGTTAAAAATCCACAAAAACACTTGCAAAACTAATTTCGGGTTTTTTGATGTTCATTGCAAGCGAAAAAAAATAACTTGTAAAACTTCATTGCAAGCATTTCGGGTTTTTTGATGCTCATTGCAAGTGAAAAAAAGTAACAAATAACTTTAAAAATTCCCTTTACTTGCAAATCGGATTTTTAGATACACTTTGCAAGTGATTTAAGTTAAAGTAGGAACTTTTGGAGCTCATTGCAAGTTACTTAACTCAAATCGGGCTTTTCAAGGCACTTTACAAGTTAATTTTTCAGAAATCAGACCTTTTTGGAGTCATTACAAGTGATTTTAGTGAAATCGGAACTTTTTCAAGTCATTGCAAGTGACTTTAAGTGAAATCGGAACTTTTTCAAGTCATTGCAAGTGACTTTAAGTGAAATCGGAACTTTTTCAAGTCATTGCAAGTAACTTTAAGTGAAATCGGAACTTTTTCAAGTCATTGCAAGTGACTTTAAGTGAAATCGGAACTTTTTCAAATCATTGCAAGTAACTTTTTAAAAAGTAACTTGTAAAGTGAACAAAAAGTTCCTACAACTTGTAAGTTATATAAAAAGTTCCTACAACTTGAAATTAAAACAAAAAGTAACTTGTAATAAGAGCAAAAAGTTCCTATCACTTACTTGTAATAAGAAACCAAAACCCCTACTTGCAGTGATGCCCCAGAAACCCGAAATTGACCAAAAATACACTAAAAATGACTCGGAATTTCACGAAAACGGACGAGTGTGTGAAAAATGTTAGGCAAAAGGTCTATAGACCCAAAACTGAAATTTTCTAACTTTTGCACCTCGTAAAATGTGCCTTAGAAGAGAAAATCTTCAAATTTTATGAAAATTTTGATAGGTTATCCCAATTTTTAACAAGTCAAAAATTAGGGACAACAGAGTTAACATGATGCCCCTTTCCAAGTTAACTCCATATCCCTTAAATCATGCATTGTCAGATCCCACTGATTAAGGATGTCTAATCGGCTTCCATTATTTGTTGATCTTAGATCTCCACTAAATGTGGATGTCTATTTTGGAAGGATACTTTCATTAAAGTTCACCTTTAGTTTGCTTTCAGTCAACTGAAGTAGTTTCCAGTTGACTCTTTGTTTACTTTCAGTTAACTGAAGTAGTCTTCCAGTTAACTACTTGTTCCCCATTTTTAGGAATAAATCTTGCTAATTGATTGGCAAGAACTCATTGTTAACTCAAGGAGATTTTGGGGTTGCCCACTCCTTTGAGTTCTATAAATAAGAGCCTTGGGCTCATTGTTTGTTTAACCTTTACTTGCTATGCAAAATTGTTGCGCCATTGTTGCCAACAGCTTTGAAAGCGAATATTTGTTCACTCTTGGATGAGAGTTCGTTGGTTGATTGTAATTGTGCATGATTTCGTGCCTTTGCTATCCCAACCTTTGTAATTCGTTGATGAAGCTTGAAGAAGAATATCAGAAGGCGCTTGCATTTTGATCTACCTATTTGAGTTATTTCCACGTGTTGTATCTAATAGCTTGTTGTTTCATTTCCCTCCTCGGATAGGGGTTCCTCCTCCTTGGATATTTGTCATTGACAGTTATCGTTTGTTGTTGTTTAATGTATTGTCCTTCAACCTATACTTCGGATAGGGGTTCCTCCTCCTTAGCAAGTTTGTCAGCCAAGACATCGTCAATTTGTTGTTTCTTGTAAACCGTTTCCTAGCCCATACCTCGGATAGGGGTTCCTCCTCCTTGGCAGGTCTCAGATCTAGTTTACCGTAAAGAGTGTTTGCTTGTACCAACCTTATCCCAGCATATATCTAAGAGTTTAGAGCCTCGGCCATATTCTCAGGAGACAGCGAATTCAGGTGATCCAACCACTTCATTCCCGCTCCTTTACCCTCATGCTCTGTTTACCTTGAAGGTATTGGATAGATTAAAAGCTAGAATAGTCGTAGTTAAGATCTGTAGAAACCAGAGAAAAAGCTTAGCTGCAGCGCATTGTGTTTGTGCACCCTTGTGTCCTATCGCTGAAGTACAAAAAGATAGGAACCTTAGTTTACCATTCCCTTCCTTACGCATTGCTTTCAGCAGAGAGGGACTTCTCCTCTTTAAATAACGAAGAAGTGTTGCAAAACATTTGAAATAGCTGAACGTTTACAATCAGCAATCCAAAGGTGCTAATTTAAACGCCAACAAACTATTTAAGAGAATTTCAAGTAAAGGATTTATAGTAACCAATATTCTCATCACAAGACAGTTAAATCTTGCAATAAACTTCCACAAAGGTTCATTGCCATCCTTCTTGGCATTTGAAAGTTGAGCAAATAGAATGTGGCTATATTCAACCATTTTGAAGCATGCAAGAAATAAATCACTTGGTCTCCCAATTGGTGATAGAATGAGCTTCAAGATGATGAAACCAATTCACTGCATTTCTCACAAAACTCTACACAAATAGGCGAACTGTGAAATCTTCATGTGCCACACTCAAAAATGTGCAAGCCATTGTAAAAGCTTAAATCTACACATTAGGGGGTTGAGTGCCATTGTCATGGAAATTTGGGAAACCTTTCCTTGATGTAGAAGGAAGATCATGATTTCTTGTAAGAACCAATGGACCAATAGTGTTTCCCCAAGGCACAAAAGGAACACATAGATTGTTGCAATTCCCACTATTTCCATTGTTGTTTCCATCATTTCCATCATATCTCATTGTTTAAAGTGGCTCTTTTCCAAATTCCAAGAAAACGTAAACAAGTTTTGAAGATCTTGCTAAGAAAGAACCCTCATTGCTAGGATTTGGAAAAGTGTTTAAAAAATAGAACTTATGAGATCTGCTCTCTTAATCTCATGTAAACTTTATAAGGCGGATTTTTGCACTACCAAGCAGGAGGTAAGACTAGTCTTCTTGCTGCAAGATCAGTTTTTCTTTCCTCTTCACCACAAATAGTAGCAACTACTCTCCAATGCATAGTTGCGAATTTCATGAGTACTCACGAGCCAAATGGGCAGGCAAGTTACTCACCGACGATTTTTTGAAAAACTTGCAGCGATTTTTCTTCAAAAAACTCGCGAGTAATCCATAAAAAGCGTGATTTTTTTGTCAATAACTCATCAAAATTTATATATATTTTTTTTTCTTGCCTGCCCCTTGACCCCGTTGGGGGCGTTTCCCCCAAACCCCCACAAGGGGTGCTGCCCTGTTTCCCCCAAACCTGCACAAGGGCCACTACCCCTTGACCCCGTTGGAGGCATTGCCCCCAAATCCCCACAAGGATCATTGCCGCTTGACCCCAATAAGGCCATTGCCCCCAAACCCCCATGAGGGGCACTACCACTCAACCCCATTGGTATCTCCATTCCCAAATCCCCATTAGTTATTATGATCTCTTGTTAAAAAAGAAAATTGATTACAATAAGGGGGTGATGAGGACTCGAAAATTTGAAATATAACTCTTCAGTGCGCTAACTTAGACATTATTGTTGCACAACTTGCCGAAAACCCCTTTAGATGAGGCAACTTCTACATATGACATGGCCAATGGAAGTGGCATTGTAACTCATTTAGAGATTGAACTCAGTTTTTGGTCTATGATATGTATTAAACTCTAATTTTGATTTATATATGATAGAAATCAACAATATGCTCTACAAAATTAATATTATGTGTGTTTTTGAAGAATTTTTTAAAAAATTTATGTATTTTAAAATGCTCCATAAATTGCCAAGTTTTTGCTGAGTCCCAAGTTTTTAAAAATTTTGGGCTTGCCAAGTTATTGTCGAATTGAAGTTTTTCAACTATGCTCCAATGTGCAAAATACTTCTTTTGATTGAAAGCAAAGTGCCTTAGACCATCCAAAATACTTTTTTGATCTCGTTCAATTCATTTCAAGTTAGACTGCAAAACAGGAGCATTAGAAGCATTAATGGTCATTCACCTTGAAATAAAAGCTTGTTGAATTTTGTCTTGTGCCCCATGGCAAGCATGAAAAACTATTAGCTTTTTAATTTGCACTTTTTGATGCAAGATATATCAAACAATGTGCACCATGTAAAATAAAGTTGACTTCAAATTATGAAGGGAAGCTCCCTTTTTTCAAGAGTGAAAGAAATGATAAGTTTCCTTATGCTTTCAATTTATAAAACCTTGAACCTACAAGAATGCAATATAATCAAAATCAAACTAAAAACCTATCATTTTGTTCTCAAGCTAGGGAACATGGAAATTCAACACTTAATGCACTAGACAAGAAATTTTATATTTTATAACTATCTATTGTAATAAAGATTTAACACAACTAGAGAACACTTGTAATTTTTAGTTAAATGCAAAGATTGAATATCACAAAGTAAAACTCAATTGGATTGAAATAAACTTAATCATGAAGGATACGAATTAAGTATGAAGAATTGCAGACAAAGCTACAATAATTCCTCTTAGTAAATTTTTCTATTCAAACCTTGAATTAATTATTAGATTTTTACTCAATTCACAAGACAATTAACATAAAATCCAATAAGTTTATGAACAGCAATACCAACTGTTAATGATAAAACAGCTTCGAGATTTTATATTCCAGCGTAATAAATTAAATGATAGCCTTAAGGCTATTTAATTTATATGGCAACGATTTGTTAAAGAAATAAAGAGACTCTTCCAAGGCCGACTTCTCTCTTTTGGCGCGATTAATTAAAAGAAAAATATATTAATTATATCTAGCCGACTTGTATCAAGAGAAAGGAGGTGACTCTTCAAAGACATATAAATAAGAGTTCGTCTTTCCTCATTTATTATCAAGCAAGTTCGAATTATCTTTTCATGCAAGTGCAAATTCTTCAAGAGCAGATTGTGAATTACCCAAAGAGCAGATTGTGAATTCTTCTAAGGCAGAATTGGATCTTAAGCAGAGGCAGTTTATTATTTGTCTTTGTATCTTGTGTAAGTTCTGAAGATTGGCCTTGTGACTGGCCTCATTGTGAAGCGAATTGTTGCCATCACTTATATATATAAGAGAGATCTTTGTTGCTGGGTTTTTCTCCCTCAAGAGGAGGGTTTTCCCAAGGTATCTGCTGTGTCATTGTCTGATTTGAATTAATTTTCTGTGCATATAATTTGTTCACTAAAATTTTACATGGTATCAGAGCAGGTTTGAGAGGATCGTGATCAGATTATTTCTAATCAGCAATACCCTAGTTGTTCATCTATCTCATTAGTCAGGATGGCGAACGGTTTGAAGATCGAGCATAGACTCGAGGGTACATCCAACTTCACATCATGGAGATTTAGGATCATGCTTACCTTGCGTGAAAATGACTTGGGTGAGTTCGTAGAGTCCAGTGTTCCTGAACCTGAGGAAGAAGCGAAGTTACAATGGGTGAAGAAAGATGTTAAAGCAATGAAGATATTGGTTGATTCCGTCAAGGATCATATTGTGCCTATCGTCTCTAAGTTGAAGACAGCGAGAGATATGTTCAAAACATTGGAAGAGATGTACGAAATCAACAATACCAGTCGGGCACTTGCACTAAAGCAACAACTTCATCATGTGAAGATGGCGAAAGGTGAATCAGTGATTGCATACTTTATGAGGATTGCAGATTTGAGAGATCAGCTCTCGACAATAGGGCATATGGTTGATGACAAAGACCTGACTATGCTTGCTCTCAATGGTCTACCTTTGTCTTGGGAATCTTACATTCAGGGAATCAATGCAAGATCGAAATTGCCTAAGTTTGATCGCCTAAGATCTGATTGCATTCAAGAAGAATCAAGGTTGGTGGCAAGAGGCATTGGTCAAAGTTCAAAGAATGAAGACATTCATGTTCTCGCCTCCCATGCATCAAAGAAGAAAGGAAAAGATGGAAGGAAAGGATTCTTCAAGAGGAATCGGGACAAGGGAAATGATGATGCACCTCCATTTAAGAAGAAGAGGGATATGTCCAAGATTCAATGTTTTAGATGTGACAAGTTTGGGCACTTCGCCAAGTATTGTCCAACTAGACCTAAGCAACAGGTCACCGTTGCGGATGTTGATGATGCCTCTCCTCAAAAGGATTCAAGTGAATATTTGTTTTATTCGGCATTATCAAGCAGTGTACCTTCCAACACCAACACTTGGATAATCGACAGTGGTGCTTCACGACACATCACCGGCTTTAAAGAGCACTTATCAAGTTTGGTGGAAAAGGAGTCTTCTGAACAAGTTATCATTGGAGATGATGCTAGCTACTCCATGAAAGGAATTGGGACCTCTACACTTCATTTGGATTCCGACATATCACTTCAATTGGGTAATGTTCTTTATGTTCCTGGAATCAAGCGCAATCTTATTTCTATATCAGCTTTGGAAGATAAAGGATATCAAGTTGCCTTCTCCAAAGGAAAAGTTCGAGTGTGGATGAAGAACTCTAGCTTCAAGGATGCTCATGTAATTGGAGTTAGACATGAAAACCTTTACAAGGTCTGCACACGTTCTTTACAAGCTTTGGTTCATGACTCTTCAAGTCTTTGTGATCTTTGGCATCGAAGATTGGCTCACTTACACTTCCGAGCCTTAACTATCATGGAGAAGATGGTGACAGGCCTCCCTAAGTTCAACCAGGAGCACGAAGGTACTTGCAAGGGCTGCGCATTGGGTAAGAATATAAAAGCCCCTTTTCATAGTAGAGAAAATAGATCTAAGTGTATTTTAGATCTTATTCATTATGATTTATGTGGTCCTATGTCTGTTTCATCTTTGAGTGGATTCTTGTATTATATTTTGTTTATTGATGACCACTCTAGGAAGACTTGGATTTATTTTTTGAAATCTAAAGAGTCTGAGGAAGTGTTGGATAGGTTTAAAGAGATTAAAGCCGTGGTGAAAATCTTTCGGTAAAAGAATTAAAGTCCTCAGATCTGACAATGGTGGAGAATACACCTCTGGAGTTTTCGAAATTTTTGTATTGATGCAGGGATTAAGAGGGAGTTATGTGTTCTCTATAATCCTCAACAAAACGGTGGTTCTGAGAAAGAACGAGAATCGTGGAAGCAAATAAGGCCATGATCCTGATCAAGATTTGCAAACCTTCCTGGTAGAAGCTTCCGGGACAGTATGTATGTTGAAGAAGTCCTCATAAGATCTTGGAGAATATGACTCTAGAGAGCCTTACAGGGAAGAAGCACAGGAAGTCAATCATTTGAGGATCTTGGATGTCCTGTCTATATTCATGTTCAAGGAAAAGAGAACCAAGTTGGAGCTCGGCAAGAAGGGAATATTTTGTGGCTACAGTGGAGACATCAAAAGCCTACAGAATTTACATTCCAGGTCAGAAGATGATCGAGATCAGTAGGGATGTCACATTCGAGGAAGATGTTGCATTCAGGAGATCCAGGGGGATTCATATGGAGATTGACAATGAAGAATCTCCTTAGGATATGGAAGTTGACCATACTCCTGAGATTCAGAGGGAGATTTCAGAACCAAAAGAAGATATTGATCCCGTTGAACCCTTGGAACCTACTGATGGGCCTACTGGCATTATTGTTGGGAGAAAGAGACCTCTATGGGCCAAGCGTACTATGCAAGAAGCTAAAAGTTTTGCAGCTCCTAGAGGCACATTCAGAGAAAGCAAAAGGCCACATAAGTTCTCCAGTTATGTTGCCTTGATGAGTAAGATTATAGAATCTGAGCCTACTTGTGTTGAGGAAGCATCTAGTCATCAAGTTTGGAAAGATGCTATGAAAGAGGAGTATCAGTCAATTCTTAAGAATGATGTTTGGGACATTGTTCCTAGACCCGAGGGAAAATCTGTGGTATATTCTAAATGGCTATTCAAAATTAAACATGCTGCAGATGGAAGCATTGAGAAGTACAAAGCAAGATTTCTGGCTCGTGGGTTCTCTCAGAAAGAGGGAGTTGATTATGAAGAAACATATGCTCTTGTTGCTCGCTATACTTCTATCAGAACCATCATTGAGGAAGACAGCCTTTCTCAATGGAGTGATTAAGGAAGAGGTTTATATAGAGCAACCTGATGGATTTGAGGTTCATGGAAAGGAGTCACATGTTTGCAAATTGAAGAAGGCCTTGTATGGTCTTAAGCAGGCTCCTCGTGCATGGTACGAAAGGATTGATCGGTACCTGTCAAGTTTGGGCTTCTTGAAGAATGATGCTGATTCAAATCTCTCTACTTCAAGGTAATCAATGGTGATGCATTAATTTTGGTTTTATATGTTGACGATCTGATCCTTATTGGAGAAGATCACCTGATTCTTGAGTGTAAGAAGGAGTTGACTTCGGAATTTGAGATGAAGGACCTCGGGCTCATGCATTACTTCCTTGGATTAGAAGTCTGGCAGAAACCAGATGAGATGATTCTAAGTCAAGGAAAGTACACCATTGATATACTTAAGAGATTTGGCATGATGGATTGCAAATCCATGTCTACACCTATGGAGACCAATCTACATAAATTGAAGGAGGCTGTAGCTAGTTCAGATTTGGTGGATCCTACATTGTACAGACAGCTGATTGGACCCTTGATGTATCTAGTTAACACTAGACCTGATATTTGCTATGTAGTGAGTGCACTTAGCCAGTTTATGTGTGATCAGGATACTCTTGTTGCGGCTAAACATATCCACGAGATACTTGCGTAGCGCGATTGGATATGGGTTGGTATACTTGAATCTGATTTGAGTTACATGGTTTCTTGTGATCCCGGTGGGCGAGTTGTGTCATAGATCGAAAGAGCACCTCAGTTTATTTGCTTCGATTTGGGATTCGGCTATGATTTCTAGTGTGAGCGGTCATCTGTGTGATGCAGCCCGGAGGCGGGGAGGCATATTGCGACGTTTGGCAACTCGGGGAGGCGATTAATGGCCATGTAGAAAGCTTCTTGCAGGATTGTTTGGACAATCCAATGGAGCCTACTATCATTCATTGTGATATTCGAGTTGTGCTGAAACTCCGTCAATCCTATTTTTCATAGCGGAACCAAGCGCTTCTTGAAATCAGTACCACTATATCGGAGATAGCAAATGCGAGGAAGAGGCTGTCTGATTAAGGTACATATTGGCAGTGAGCGGACAGTGAGATATTCTCACCAAGCCTCTCGCCGGATAAGTTTGTGTACTTCCGAGATAAGCTTGGTATGGTGGAGAATCGACCTTGGTGATAAGAGTCTAGAGTGTCAGTGAGCCTTGTTAATGCATTTTCCTCTGAGACGGAGGAATTTGAGGTGCAAGCCCTTGTTAATGCATTTTCCTCTGAGACGGAGGAATTTGAGGTGCAAGCCCTTGATAATGCATTTTCCTATGAGACGGAGGAATTTGAGGTGAAAGCCCTTGTTTCCACCCTCTGAGCTGAGTAATGGTGAATGTCATGTGTGAGACTCCATGACATATGTTGTACTTGTGTTTCACCCTCTGAGAGAGTCATGGTGAAAGTCACGTTGAGGTGACAACATCACGCAAGTGATGAACAATTGTACTTACCATAGTATGGTTGTAGCCATTATGGTTCATATCGTGTTGAGGCGATATCTAATATCACATTGAGGTGATATTCTTCTTTTTCACATTTGATTGTAGCCAATGTGATGGGCATCATGTTGAGGTGATTTCTTTTGAGCAGCTGGAAGTATTCTCTCTAGCTGAGAGGGAGTGTTAATGATAAAACAGCTTCGAGATATTATATTCTAGCGTAATAAATTAAATAATAGCCTTAAGGTTATTTAATTTATATGGCAACGATTTGTTAAAGAAATAAAGAGACTCTTCCAAAGCTGACTTCTCTCTTTTAGCGCGATTAATTAAAAGAAAAATATATTCATTATATCTGGCCGACTTGTATCAAGAGAAAGGAGGTGACTCTTCAAAGACATATAAATAAGAGTTCGTCTTTCCTCATTTATTATCAAGCAAGTTCGAATTATCTTTTCATGCAAGTGCGAATTCTTCAAGAGCAGATTGCAAATTACTCAAAGAGCAGATTGTGAATTCTTCTAAGGCAGAATTGGATCTTAAGGAGAGGCAGTTTATTATTTGTCTTTGTATCTTGTGTAAGTTCTGAAGATTGGCCTTGTGACTGGCCTCATTGTGAAGCGAATTGTTGCCATCACTTATATAAGAGAGATCTTTGTTGCTGGGTTTTTCTCCCTCAAGAGGAGGGCTTTCCCAGGGTATCTGCTGTGTCATTGTCTGATTTGAATTAATTTTCTGTGCATATAATCATGAAGGATACGAATTAAGTATGAAGAATTGCTGACAAAGCTACAATAATTCCTCTTAGTAAATTTTTCTATTCAAACCTTGAATTAATTATTAGATTTTTACTCAATTCACAAGACCATAGAAGCATAAATCTGCAAAAAATCGCAGAAATCGCGATTTTTAAAAAATCGTCGGTGTTCCCGATTTTTTCACCCTATAAATCGCGATTTTTTCGGTTCTGTTGACCGCACTAAAAATCGTTGAAAATCGCGTTTAAATCGCGTTTAAATCGCGAAAAAATCGGGAAAAAAATGTCAGAAAATCGTGAACCCTAAAAAGCGCGAAAAAAAACCCTAAAAAACGTAATTTTTTTGCATAAAAATGCGTCGCCAATTGATGCCCTGCGACTTCGACACGCGAACTTTGATCAATTGTTCACTGCGACCTTACAATAATGCCACTCAATGGCGTATGTAATGTTCTTATCAAATAAAATAAATGAGCAGATGTCAGTCTTGTCTTCACAACTACATCTACAGAAAAAGAATTTAGAATAGAATATAATAATAAAATTTAGGGCTCCCCTGGGTTGAGAACAACTTTTATGCTATTTACAATATTCTTAGATATTTACCCTCTCGCGGTTGTGAAGGACTTTTGAAGATCACATAAAAGTAAAATGCATTAACATTACAATAAAATCTAATCAAAAAATTGGAGGAATGCCTTTTTACACGTCGTCTTTTTAAGGCAAGTAGTTTTTATGACTTAAATAACACAAAAATCAAAAGACATGTGTTACTTTTATATTAGAAAGAAAGAAAAAAAAAAGCATTATTTTTTTTCAGTTAGAAGATAATCGTTACTTAATTTATTCAAAAAGAGTCACGATTATCTAAGAAGTATTTATATCCTTATAAAGATAATTCAATTTAAAATTCTAAAACTAATTTCTTTATTTATAAAGTCTGTTTTTAGAAGGATGTGAATTTATATAGGATAGATTAATAGGTTAATTTAATAAGCTAAAATAATTATTTATTTTTTATATATATAAAGATTAAATAATCAATTAAGTAAATAGTAGTTGAACATGAATAAATTTAACGATAATAAATGAATTTGAAATTTATTATCGTATTAATAATAATTGAAGTTAAGGAAGAGTAATTCTTAAAATTGTTATCCCTTTTCTTTTGTCGAAGTCGCGGCATGAACGCCTTCTTTGCCGCCGACTGTGAAGACGCGCCTAGACGGTGAAGACGCGACCAGACCAGGTAGGCGACCATTTCAAACTGTTATTTTTTTTTTTATTCTGTAAATATTTACAATTTTACATTTAATAAATTAATAATATTAAATATATTAAATATAATATTTAATCATATTAAAATATTACTCATATTAAAATATTAAATCATATTAAAATATTAATAATATTAAATAATAAATATAATATTTAATCAGATTAAAATATTAAATCATATTAAAATATTAATAATATTAAATAATAAATATAATATATTTACAATTTTACATTTAATAAATTAATAATATTAAATATATTAAATATAATATTTAATCATATTAAAATTTTACTCATATTAAAATATTAAATCATATTAAAATATTAATAATATTAAATAATAAATATAATATTTAATCAGATTAAAATGAACTTTGTTTTTTACTGTTATTTATTAAAATGAAGTATATTTTGTGCAATGCAATGTAATCAGCGATATGAATATATACAAAAAATATCTATTTTCTATTTAAAATCTCTGTTTTATTTGCTCTCTATATCTCTATGCTATGGAAATGACCTTGAGTTTTTAGAAAAC
>VDFB02059866.1:0-42477 GCA_007258455.2 Sequoia sempervirens
AGGTGCTAAGTGACATTCATCCAAAGCTAGCTTCCTTCTCTCCAAACTAGTTTACAAAACTGCATTTCCCTTAGCCTCTTTAGCAATCTTGTTTCATAACTCATTTTTTGTCATCTGAAGCCTCTGAATAACACATTCTTCTTCTAAAGAGTTTGTTAGTTATGATCTTTGATTCTTTTTGTTCACAATATTCTAGTTCAAAATTGATGGATGCTTTATAGAAAATACAAAGCCATTGATTTATTTATAGTTTTCCCATTGCTTATTCCAAGGTTAGGTGTTGATAAAATATTTTTAGGACTTGAAGGCGGTGATGCACCATTTCCCCATGGTGACAATCGACTTCCATTAGGTGAACTGCCTTAATTTTCATCATTTCCTCCTTTGACATAAATGCATCCTTGTTCCTCAACTAATTGCTCAAGCTCAGGATACAAATCTTTAGATACTTTCTATTTAGTGGCCGAATGTTCCATATCTCTAGGGTACTCAACATCAATGTCACCACCTTCAAAAACCTTGTAATCATATAAGGCACTACTTTCATTCCCACTACTTTCACTGAGTGTACCGCTAAGCACATGTTTAGGGTCATCCTCAAGCTCAGCCTTATGATCATTCTTTGCATCGTGAAATCCATCTTCTCGTATCTGCAGTACTTCATCATCAGTCGAGCCTTCGCTGCCACTATCCTCCATTTGAGGATACATAATTTCAGGCGAGGCAAGGCTTTGTTGTGTCTGATCAACCAAAAATATGTTGTCATACTCCAAAAGAGTAGTCACAAAGTTTCTCTCCTCTATGAATGAAGCAAAAAACCTATCATGATCCATATGGTGTCTCTCATCCACACCTTTTTCTTCTACAATATGAGTTTCAAAATTGATGCCTAAGGTAGATTTACACCTTTTATCCTTTGGCTTTGTATCAATCTTTGCCTCAAGTTGTGCCTTTGTGTTTTCCTATGCATCCTCAATCTCACACTTTCTTTTCTTGTGCCATTTTCTCCTGGTTAGAGATAGGACCTCCACAATTTCTATAACTTTCACATTCCCCTCTAAGAATCTTATGCCTCTAAGACTCTTGATCTTCTTGCGCTAATGATGTTGCTTCCAAGAATAAATACCCCTCCCTCTCTTACACTTTTCATGGATTTTGTTCTTGTCTCAACTTCTTATATGTGTTACAAAACATCTTGAGACCTCCACCAGACTTGCGCTTAGGCTTCCTTCCAAATCTTCATAAACTGCCACAACTTTCTTCATAAGATTTAACATTTTCATAAGGCTCCTATGCAACAGTAATCTCCACATCTTCTTTGGTAATGGTAACCTTGACAAGGGTTTATGTAGCATCAACTGTAGATGTTTCCACCAATTGAGTGGAATTTGCAACAACTTCAATCTTCTTAGTGATTGTAACTATATTCTCTTCGATTTTAACCTCCTCTTCACCGACCTTAAAATCTATTGCAATGGCAGTTTCTACAAGAACTTCAAATTCAATTTTTGTAGTCTCTAAAATGGCATTACCATTTTCCCTTTCAAAATCATCATTCCATACCAAGTGTCTTTCTAATTTTTGCATTTTCTGCAAAGGCTCTTGCACTATCTTGCACAAATGTGTGATCAAATTCCAATAGGTTAAGAAATTCCTCAATGACTAAATCAACTACATCATCTAACCTATCCATCTCACATGAAGCAAGACTCTCTACTACATACAAGGTGCCTACTTTGCTGCCCCGAGCAACTACCAAGACCCCATTTGTGACTGTCCATCTATTCAATTCAAAATCGACTTTACATCCTTGTGAAAACATCTATCCAGTTGAAATTAATTTATTTTTGAGTTGAGGGACATAACTAACAGCTCACAACAACCAACTATTTCTTTTTTTAATTTTAACAAAACATCCCCTTTGCAATAACATCACAAGATTCATTATTTCCAAGAAGAACCTTACCAAAGTCACCACTTTGCAAATTTTTGAACTACTCCTTGCACTGAGTGACATGAAACGATGCTCCCAAACTGAGCATCCAAATATTTGGTGTTGTTTCTTCCAAGGATGAAACAAGAACACCAATTGTTGCACTGGAATCCTCTTCACATACCAGATTTTCTTCATCTTCTTTTGGTTGATTTTTAGCCTTCTTCAAAAACCAACAATTCTTCTTAATGTGGCCTTGCTTTCCACAATACCAAAAACCAACATCTCTCTCACTGGATTTTGTCCTCCCTTTTGATTTCTTACATCTTCCTTTATCAAGCGGCATTGCTCCCACTCAAACTCAAACCTCTCATGCCAATTGATTGAGCACCATGGCTCTAACACTAATTGTTGATAAATTGATTGCAGACAAATGAAAAATAACATCATAAATTAAAATCAAGAGCAGACACAGATAACACACAAGTTTATGGTGGTTCATCTTAAAAGACTACATCCACTTTCAAAGCAGGGGAAACTAATTTTATTAATCTCAAATTTTTACAATACATAAATCAGTGATCGCGACAATCAATACCATATATCCAACCTTCAATAATTGATAAAAAAAAGAGACTTCAAGAGGGAAAACAAGGGGAAACAGTTGAAATGGTCAAGAAGAAACCATTGGGATTCATATTCCCAACATAGATAAGTGGTGTCTCATATTTAAATCTTATTGGTCGAACAAATAAATATTTTTATATCAGCAATCATAGATCTTTGTAAAATCAAATGGAATTATGCCACATGAAATCTAGTGGGTTCCAATGACAAGGATTATGGCATGCCTGTTGTGACTACTCAAAGTAATTTCATTTTTGACATTGTAAGCCCATGTAGCATTCATCTTTGATGCCCCAAAGTAAACTAGGGGAGAGAACCCAGTAGTTGAGCACCCTAACTTTGTGCTTTTAATTATCCTATGTGGAAATTTCAAATCACTTCTAATTTCTTACAACAACTTACTTGGAAAGTCCCTTGCTTATAACTAAAGTTTCAAGGCCACATCATCAAATATTTTGCTACATCAACATGCTTTTTGTCAAGGTGTCCAAAAAGGCCTAGAAAAAAGTGAGACCAATCTTGTGCATTCACAACATGTTTTATTGAGTGCTAATGTGGCATCACATGATTGGTTGCTTTTTAGATCAAAGGAATATATTTTGTTTAATTATGGGTAGTCATCATCAATACTAACAACTTTAAAGTCACAACTATTTGTCCAGTATTGATAAAAATATTGGACATTAAATAAACAGATACTATCACAACTATTGAAGCATGCTCAGGTATTAGGTTCTCTCCCCTACATTGTATTGCAATTATGCAACATCCTTACCGATTTTGACATATCAATAGATCAAACAACGTGGTATTCTAGTTGGCTCCCAAAAAGTCACAACCATTTATCAAACATTAGAATGAAATAGCATAGTTAATCATATGAAAGTTTCAAAACAATTTCTTCATATGACAACTCTTTAATTTTCAAAATAGAGGTAATGGCTATTGATTAACGATAGTAGGACATTGAATTAAAGGCATTTATATTCCATCAATTGCAAACTATTGTTCAAAGGACCATACAAACAAAGAAATCATACAAAATTATAATGTAATGTCCCCTTTCAAGTCACCACTAAGAGATTGATTATTTTAGCCTTTATTTATTCCCGAGGCTAAAATTGGAGAAATAAGGGAATAAAATATTAAATTATTTATTTATAAAGTTATCTCAAAATTATAATAGCAAAAGGTGATTTTATATTTAATTAATTTAATGTTAAGTGACAAAACAAAATAATAAATCATAAAGTTACTTAAGTGAATAAAATAATATTTTATTTTAGAAGCTCCTTGGAGACTTGGTGAAAATTTTATATAAGGAGCTTTTGTCTTTGCATTTGGGCATCTTGGTTGTTGACATTTTTTCTACTACATTGGTGAGCTTGAATGCTTAGCAATTTTCTTAAGGGTTTTAAGACTCTAAGGTGCCAGTTTCGGTTGTGCAACATCAAACCTAGCTGGAAGGAGTGGAAGATAATTTTAGTCTTTCACATTGTGCCAAAATTTAGTGGCCATTGGCCAAATTTGTCAAGAAATCAATTGGGAAAATGGTTTAGCAGATTGGTGGAGATCTTTTAGTTCTTTGGAAGGACGATTTTGCTTCAAGAAAGACGTCTTGATAGTGGGACGAATTCATGCTTAGCTGGTCTGATAAAAAATAGAGTTTTATCAAATGTTGGGCGCCATAAGAGATGGTACGATTTTGTGAAAGGAGGCATACAAAAATATCAAAAAATTCAAGGAGCGTCATTGGGCATTGTAGACATGAAAAATGTACCGATTGACATTACACGTTTGATCCTAACTACTAACACCATTTCATCCTAAATCATCCCTCGGTCTAACCATTTAATCAAATACCCTTGTTTGATTAAATTCATCAATTTTACCCCTTAATTAAATAAATCATTTATCTAATTAAATCATTCTCGTTGGTTAATTAAATCAATCAATCTAATATAATTGCCCCTATTTAATTAAATAATTAATTTTATTTGATTAAATCTCTAAAATCGTCTTATTAAATTAAATAGATTACACCTTATTTAATTTAATCTAATTCCATCATTTTAATTAAATAAACCAAAAATATTTATTTAATTAATCCTTTTATCATATTCTTCCCATCTTTGATTTAAATAAACCCATAAATCTAAGTCAAATTTGTCACATCATCTAATCCCCCATTAAATTAATTGACCCTTGATTAATTTAATCTTGATGCATTTCCCATCCTCCATGTTTTGCCACGTGCACATGAAAATAGATTTAATTCATTTATTAAATCTTTGTTTTGTTTCAACATGGCATAATGGAGAATATTCCTCAAATTTGAATTTCAAATCCAAGTGGACTTTGTACATCCAACAAGGCATTTATCTCACCTTACAAGTCCTTTTGCATTGAGCCAAGTGGCCTTTAATGCATTTTACTCTCCCTCCAACATGTCTTTTCCACATTTTCAAATCCACCTAATTGCAATAAATTGCACATTTGCCAAAATGTGCTCATTCCTCAACCATTCATCTCTTGACAAGTGGCATCTTGCCATTGGTTGAAAGTTAGTCCCACATTGCTTCATTTTGGGAATTTCTCCAACTTGTCTTTCTATAAATAAAGAGCTCATCCTTCATTTTGATCATCCACAATTTGAGCAAACTTACTATACTCAAATACATCTTCAAGCATTTGCATTTTATCAAGTCCATAGCTAGGTTTTGCAGGTTTTTCATCATGGAGCACACATGAATCTTCAATAAAGTGGATCACCCATCATCATTCATCAAAATTGCATCATTGGAGTTGGGAAAGGGCCAATTTTCACATCAAATTGGCACCAATTCCCCCATGGGATCAAGAGTTTGCTTGTTTAATTAAGATTTAATCTACTTTCTCGTTTTCGTATTGTGTTCTTCATCTTATTTCCTATTTTGAGCTTTGCAAATGGATTTCATGGGGAACTTAGATTCTAACTTGCATTTCAATCGTTTAATGTGTGTGTTTGTTGTGTCTTGCAGATTCTAGGATCTTGGTTCACATTTTGGTGCTAGAAGGGGGGGAACCAGAAGATCAAATCACATTTTTTGAGAAAATTTTGTGTTTTTTTGTGTTTTTGTCTATCTACAACAAATTCCACTGCTAGCAGACCAGCGTCGTAGTATAGAACCACTGGGACTCTAGCATCGCCATATAGCACTGCTACAAATTCCAAACGTCGATGCTCTACTTTTCCTACCCATAATTCAAATTTCCAAACTACATCGTTGGGCTTATTTTTGCACACTGGAATTTTCAAATTTCAAACTCCACCGTTGATTGAAATAGCGATGCTATCACGCTCTTTGTCCCTATGTCAGAACGACGCTGACTGAAAAACGTCGTCATATAGCACTGCTGGGTGGCTTTAAACTACGACGCCATCATAGGTTTCAATGCTGGAGTAGGGTAAAAAGTGAAGTTTAGTTTTTTTATGACATGTGCTTTATTTAAAATTGATCATTTGGGTTATTACTTATTTTTCTGACCTTTGTTTTGTAGATCTAACTAGTTTTCTTATAGTTTGGATTGATCAAAGGTGAAGGATAAAAGAGGCATAATGATGTCATTCTCTCATAATATCGAGTTTTTTTGAACACTTTAGTGTTTGTTTAACACTCTTAGAGATTGCACAATTCCTCTTAAAAAATTTGTGACCTTTCATATGCCTAGGACTTACTAAATTTCTTTTGGACTCTAAAAAGAACATTTCAAATTCTTGTTATAAAGGGCTAAAATGAACTTTAGGACAAACTCACTAGATTTGGTTCGAGGATTAACAATTGAACAAGGAAATCTTCACATTTCATTTGGTGCTTAAAAAGAAGACATTATTGCTTTGTGGGCTTAAAAAGAACATGTGCTACTTTTTTTTGTAATTGCTTACTCAAAGTAATACCATTGAAAAGATGTATGTGCTTCTCTTGTGCCTCACGACAATCTTGAGAATCAAAAGGATTTTTGGTGTTCTTAAGTTGGGTAAAGTAATTGCCTCCACATTTCAATTTGGTTCTTAAAATTGAACAAAATTTGTGAGTGTGAGCTAGGTGTATTGCATGTGTTCTCTCTTCGTTTCTAAATAAAGATTGATCGAACTATGGATGTGCTTTCTCGCTATTGTTTACCTTTAAAGGGGCCTACCTAAGAGACACTTTTGAAAGGAGAACTTGAAGGTGACTCCAACCGGTTTTTCACTTGGGCCGGTATATAAATGGATAATACTAAATTGTCAAGTCCTCATGGTATGTAGGCTTTAGCAGTTTAGTGTCTTTCAGAATGAGGTACTACTGTAAAAAGTATAAGCGCCCCTAGTAGGATTGATTAAAGTCTTTAGTGGCTTGTTGGACTCTCGCAAGGTGCCATGTCCCCAATTTTCTTGACTAAGAACCAACTTATTTAGTAACCCAAATCCTTATCTATTTGTTGGTGCAAGAACGGTCGTTTTGAAGTCATCCCACATTTTTACGACTCTTAGTAGAAATGAAAAGCATGCCATGGGAGTTTCATGAGTATTGGTGCTTAGCTGCCCCATATAAGTGAGTATCGTGGAGGGGAGCTAGTGGGGTCAAACACCTAATCATTCGTTAAGTGTAGGCGTAGCTGGAAAAATCCAAGTGGGAACTCAAAAAATAGTCTTTTCTATCCATAGGGTTGTACATGTCCTTGGTATCAAAACACTTGCTTGTTTGAAAACATTGGGAAACATTCAACACGAGAATCAAATTTCAAACCAATTAGTTAGAGAAAATACCTTTGAAAAAATCCAAAAACTATTGCTTACCCTAAAGATCACATCCTTAGAGGTTTCTAAGTAATTGGATTTATATCTTAATTTTCTCTTATTAAGGTCAACATAGGGTAACCGTTGCCTTGATTTCCTTGAATTCCACATAGCACTTTGTGGGGTGAAAAGAAGTTAGGACATTGGAAATTTTAGTTTGAAACATAATCAAGAGTGTGTTTGTGATAAAATGAAGTCATTAAACGAAGATAACAATTGAATCCCACACATGTTTCCTCAATGATTTCACGCCAGATCAAAATCCACAAACCAAAAGTCAAAAATCTTAGTCCAAAACAACATCAAAAGCATCTTGCAGAATTATACAAATTCAGACAAAGATTATTATTCAATTTTTATAGACGTGCATCAAGAGATAATTCAAACTTGTATTCATTTTACTATACTCACAATCCAAGTCTTCTTCAAAAATTTGAGCATCTTGTTTAGGGAAAAGTATTTTATTCATCACCTTGGTCTTGTAAACAAGAGTCTCACTAGGTGCATCTAAGGTCAAAGGTCAAACATCATCCATCATTTGAACATCAATCATTTCATCTCACCAACAATTCTAGGAAATCTTGATACCATTATTATGCTAGGATTCTTTGGAAAATCAAATCAAATCAACTTTGAAACAACATCCATGAATCCTTGAGAATCAAAACATCAAAAAAACTTGTTCAACTAAGTATAGGTAGATGAATCCTTCTACAAATTCTTAGTTGAATTGTCATCTTGTTCAGTTTGTTGCGGGTAGATGCATCCTTCTCCCCACTTTTAATCGAATTCTCACCTTGTTTGGCTAGTTGTGGGTAGATGCATCCTTCTTCTCACCTCTAATGAAATTATCTTTTGTGAGCTAATTTATCAAATAGATCATTATCCAACATCTTGGGGTTTATTTGTTCATTATCAAAATCAAATCCAAGAATCCAACATCAAAATTGAAATCAAGGACAACCCAAATCCAACATCATCAAAAATCAAATCAATCCAAAACATCCAAGAAGCCAAAAAAGTCCTAAGAACATAGCATCCCATCAAGATTTTTGATGAATTTAATCATCCATTATCATCCATTAATCACACATTTTCCATTATCACACCTTTGATCTATTATCATCCTAGTTCTCTCTTTTTGAGCTTTATTTTATGGTTCAAACAAGATCACAAATCAAGAAGAACATGGAAAAAATTCAAGAAACATCCACCACAAGCGATCTCAGTCAAAAATCTCCCAAAAATTATCAAAGTGGACCAAGCAACCTTCTTCCTGGCCTCTCCCTCATCATACAAAATCCACAAGGGGAAGAACCAGTAGAAGATCTCACTGAAATAGGAATGACCCAAGATGAACTCGCTGACATGCTTCAAGATCCCAAAAATCAAAGACTTGTCAGAGCTATGATCAGATCGAATCCATCTCAATATATGCTTGAGTTAGCAAAAGAAGGAGGGAAGCTACCTTCAGACTTCGACCTAAACACTATCGTGGCTAGGCCTCTTGTATCAAATAGCCCATTTACGTAGAGCATCACTCAAGCCATTCCACAAATCACAACATCCATTTCCACCACAGAGCCCATTATTAATAAGGGGAGTGCATTCTTCAATGCCCTTCAAAAACACCTGCTTGCTTATACGCAATATTTGGAAACCGATACCATCATGATACCTCACAATCCACTCCATCAATATAATCCACTAAGTTTCCATGAAACTGTTGACACATCTTTCCATGCAACCCCATCATATGCTCTTGACACGCAAGTGTCCTACCCTTTGATACAAGCAGGCCCATTCAAACCAAATAAACCTTTTGGAGTTGTATCCTCATTTTCTTTGGAAAACCTTCCATCATTCCCATCATTTACACCCCCAATTCCATCACCACTACCCATATCAACATCATTTTCAGGTTTAGGGCTTCCCCCTTTACCTAACACCAATCAATTTTCTCAAATCAATCCACCCAACGTTAATTGGACCATCACATCAAATCTATTGAACATACCATCGACATCGCACCATCAAATGGTATCAAATCAAACAACAACATCACTCCCGCCAAATCAAAACATGGTCCCCCAAGGACCTATCACCTCAGTCATTCCAACCATGCCCATCACCTCAGTTATTTTGACCATCCCTATCATGCTGATTATTCCAACACCTATCACATCTCAACCCCTCACTACCATGATCGATCCAAGTGTGTCTCAATTGCACATTACTACATCCAACACAATTCTAATCCCACAACCACTACCACTGAAACCAAACATAGCAAGTCAATACAACATCACACTAAAAGTACATCAAGCCTACCAACAAGTGCTTTAGAAATACCAAGAAACTCAAGTTGCACAACAAGCACAATCTCAAGCATTGATGCAACAACAACAAGCCCAACAAGTGGTGCAAGCCCAAGATTTGTTGCAACAACAACAAGCCCAACAAGCAGTGCAAGCCACGCAATAACTACAAGCTACACAAGCTGCTCAAGCTACCCAAGTTTCCCAAGTTTCCCAAGCGCAAGTGCAGGCACAAGTGCAATACCTCGTACAACAACAAGCCACCCAACAACTAGCGTATCAGCAAGCGCTAGAACAATACCAAGAGTACTAAGAAGCTACCCAGCAAGCATTAGTAGATCACCAACAAGCCTTAGCAAAACAACATCAAGCTTTTGCAAATCAATAGTAGTAAGCTTAGCAACAAGCTTTACTAGCACTACAGTAGCAGGACCAACAACAAGCGTTGTTGCAGGAATACTTGGCACAACAAAATGCACAAGCACCACCCACCAATCCATTTATCCCATCAACAAATGAACCACCTCAGAATGTCTTCATTCCACCCCTTGATCCACAAGAAGACATCTCAACACATCAAATTCCTCTCACAACAGATGTTGGACCTCCAATCAGGAAAAACTCCTAAACCACAAAAGAATATATGCCCCTATCCATTTGATAGGAGAATTGTCATGAAACTGTTCCCCAAGGGATTAAAAATTTGAAAAATATTGCGGAACAGGAAATCCTGAAGATCGCATCAGGGAGTTTCAAGTGCATTGCATGGAATTTGCTTACCATGAAACATATTTAATGCAACTGTTCCCTTGAAGCTTGATTGGGACAGCTATTGATTAGTTCTCATGTCTTTCAGGTATCAAAAAACTTGAAGAGGTCATAGATGCCTTCATCTAGAACTACGCTTTCAATACTCCTATGGATGTGATCCTAGAGGAACTTTCAGCAATGAAACAATCCAAGGGGGAGTCGTTTGCTTTGTTTTTGCAAAAATGGTGATCCAAGGCCAATAAAAGAAAATGGTCCATGCCTGAGGAACAACAAGTGGGCACTATAATTGCAAACCTCAATGAGCCCTTGGACTTTCATCTCAAAGTGCAATGTATTACCACATATGATCAGTTAATCCCTAAGGCTCTTAGCATCGAATGAGCCCTTGTCCCATAGGGAGGAGCTTCATCCTATCAAGGAAGCCACTCATCCACAAGCTACAATGATAAACATCAAACATCGGTGAAGAATCAAAATGTAACCAATGATGGTGTCATCGATGCCAAAGTTGTCATCAGTTCCCCATGGAAAAACAACCAACTACCACCCCAACAACAACAACAACAACAATAATCAAAATAATTGATAGGTCAGTACTGTGGTCCAACAACCCAACAATAAAATGGTGAACAACGTCAATGATCAAAGAGGACCACAACAAAACAAGAACTCCCCCAAATAGAAATATATATCCCTTGGGGAGTCCACCGAAGCAATCATGAAAAGGTTAGTGGATGAAAAACTCATAATGATCCCAATGTACAATAACTATCAGGAGCCCTTGGTCAAACCACCATGGTACAATGAGAATTATCTCTGCGATTTCCATAAAATCAAGGGACACAACCAAAAATTGTATGAGGCTAAAGAATCTAATCCAAGACCTCATAGATGATAAAATTATAGATGTTGAAAAACCATTTGGGAACCAAAATCTCAAGATCTATACAAACCCAATGTCGAATCACAACAACAAAAATAAAGGGAACAACAACAACGACGATGACGACAAAGGAAAGGCACCATTCAATAATGTGAATCATGTGTACAAACATGTCATCACTTCCCTAGATGAATACTGTGTAGTTATCACTATCAAAGGAGCCCAAGCTGATTGTGGAGTCACCACAAGAGGTGGAAAAATCACTATTGCGGGATCATCCCAACCAAACAGAGCCTCCACATCCAATCCAAGGTTTCATCCTAGTAGTTACAATGTCCTTGATCAGTTGAAAAGAACTCCCACACAAGTCTCCATCATGGAGCTATTAAAAATCTCACCCACACATAGGAAAATCCTTGAAGAGGCCTTAGCTTCATATTTTGTGTCCATTGATCTTGATGTAGACCAATTCCAAGCTATGGTGTCCCATATCACTACACCCCATCTTTTTTAAATTCTCAGAACAAGATCTACCATCACAACCATCACACAACTGTGCACTCCATTTAGAGGTCCTAGTGCATAAAAATAAAGTCAAGAAAGTCTTAGGGGATGGGGTGCAAGTTTGAACATTTGGTACCTCAAGCTCATTAAGAACCTAAAAATCTCAAAGGATTCCATCGACAAAAGAAAAGGTATTACAATAAGGGCATATGATGATCAAGAAAGAGTGTCTAAAGGCATAATTCAAATCCCTATTCAAGTAGGGCCAGCTATCATGACAACTACCTGTTAGGTCTGGACCTCGACTTGCCTTACAACATTCTTTTGGGGCGTTTGTGGATCTATGCAATGCAAGTAGTAGCATCAACCTTCCATCAATGTGTCAAGTTCAAATATGAAGGCCAAGATATTACCATCCATGAGGATCTCAAACCATTCTCTTACTGCAAGATTCTAGAGGCAAAATATTACAAAATCCCCCAAGTACCCAAAAATGATGAAGGTACAACCACACCATACATTGATCCATCCACTCTCACCTCCACTTCTGTGATAAAGACACTTGCCACTCCTATCATTCCCACTATCTTCGATATCAAAGTCATCATTCAAGATAATGGGTGTGGTGACTATACCATTCCAAAGAATGCCTTCGTGATAGGAGAGTTACCACAATCTCCCAGATCACATGGTCAACCATCATCCTCTAGCACCCCACCCCATATATTCATGGCCAGTTCATCTACCTTCAGAATTTGGGGAGACTTGGTTTGGGAAGTATTAGAAGAAGATCCCTCCAGGATGCTATATCAAGACAACATACCTACTATTGATCTACCTATGGATGAACAAAGCAAGGGCTTACAAATGATGCTTGCCATGGGTTATGATAGAAACAAAAAGATTGGGCAAAATGACAATGGGCTTCTAGAACCCATTATCCTTGAAAACACATAAAAAATCTTGGCATTGGTTGTACCCTTCCTATAATAACCATACGTGGTCGATCCTCCCCAGTTAGAAGGAATAGGGCACCTCTTACGGTATCGATATCCCCTTCGCAAGTGTCAATATTATCCCCTAGGTCATTAGTCGCCACTCAAAGACTACCTGTATCCACAAGACATGCCATGGACAACTTTACCTTCGACATCACTAATGTTTGTAGCAGTGAGGATGACAAACCTGAAAGAGGTATACCTACTTTTTTTGAAGATTTAGGTCTTTTCATGATTAGCACCCTATCTTACAAATCCAAGAGCCAATCCAATGAAATAAGGTTAGTCTATCCCTAACTCATCGATTATGATCAACGAGGATGACCGATTCTTGACACATTCAAAAAAGATGAGGCACTCTCTGAATTCATGAGACTAAGGGATAACATTTTGTGCAGAGATTACAAAGCAGGGTTCATCATAGAACCGGATACACACGCATATTACAGGGAGATGATTGAATCCCTTAGTTGCAAAAGTGAAAGACTGAGAATAATCTCCAAGTCCTTGAGTGAAAACCACCTCGTGGCACTCTCTGACCCTAAAATAGTAAAAATAAAGGACACATTTGCTGGTGAAAACCTCTCTAAGGCACCTAAAGATGAGGGATTCAATCTTCCTCTTGCAACCTTACATTAGGAGAAATCGACAGTGCTGGCAGAAAAATGTAACCCCATTAGCTTGGGGACAAAAGAGATTCCACACATCACCTTCTATGCAAAGTCACTACTTTTAGAAGAACAAAAACTCTTGGATGCCTTCTTAAGAGAAAGGAAGGTAAACTTTGCATGAACATATGCTAACATGCTTGGACTTGATCCAAAAATAGTAGTTCATCACTTAGCAGTCTACTTTGAAGCTAAGCTAGTAAAACAAAAGCTAAGAAAGATGCATCCCCTGATTGCCCTACTAGTCAAAATAGAACTAAAAAAGCTACTGGATGTAGGATTTATATGAACAATCACCTACCCAAAGTGGGTGTCTAACTTAGTGCCTGTTTCAAAACCCACTAGGGGCATCCAAATCTGCACAAACTTCAGGGATTTGAACAAAGTATGCCCAAAATATGACTTCCCACTGCCAAAAATAGACATGATTGTGGACATGACTATTGGATACAAAATTCTCTCATTGATGGACTGTTTCTCCAGATACAACCAGATAATGATCGCCAAGGAGGATCAACACAAAATGACCTTCATATTTCCATGGGGGATGTATTGTTGGAACATGATGTTGTTTGGCTTGAAGAATGCAGGAGCTACCTACCAGAGGGCAATGACACTAATCCTCCATGACATGATCCATAAAACCATGGAAGATTATGTGGATGACATTCTTGCAAAATCCAAATTAAGGAGAGATCATATAGCATCATTGAGTGCCATTTTTGACAGGCTTGAAGAATACAGAGTCTGCCTAAATCCTAAGAAGTGTGTCTTTGGTGTATAGTCAGGAAAGCTACTAGGATACACAGTGTCAATGAGAGGCATTGAAATAGACCCTGTAAAGGTAAAATTCATTCTAGAGATGGAGGCACCCAAAACATTAAAACAATTGATAGGTCTCCATGGAAGACTTCAATCCATTCGCAGATTCATAGCACAACTCACAGACAAACAAGTCATATACTCTCACTTACTCCACAAGGGAGTAACATACAAATGGGATGAAAAGTGTGACCAAGCCTTCAGTAAGATCATAGAATATCTGCTTACACCTCTATTCTTGATGCCACTAATCCCAAAGAAACCTTTGATTCTCTACATCTCAGCAACAACAATAGCCCTTGGTGCCCTCCTAGCACAACATGACGAGACTGGAACAAAAAGGGCCATTTATTACATCAGTTGTACAATGGTTGATCATGAGTTGAATTATACATTTATTGAGAAATTCTACCTAGCTATGGTGTTTGCTTCCCAAAAATTTAGACACCACATGTTGGCACACAAAATTAAACTCATCGCCAAGATTGATCCTCTCAAATACCTATTGTCAAAAGAAATTCTCATAGGAAGAATGGCTAAATGGGTTATGATTCTATCAGGGTATGACATTGAGTATGTAGAAAGGAAGGCCATCAAGGGACAGGTCATCATAGATCAACTTGCAGAAGCACCACTCTACTCAGAGAATCCGCTAATATTAGAGTTTCCAAATGAATCCATCTTCAACATCAACATATCCAATCATTGGAAGCTCTACTTTGATGGCTCATACACACAACATAGACCAGGAGCTGATGTTTTCTTCATCACCCCACAGGGGGATTGCATACCAAGATCCTACAAACTGGCGTTTCCTTGCACCAATAACATAGTAGAATATGAGGCCTTAACCATAGGTCTCAGAATAGTAGTGCAATGGCACATAATGGCACTCAAGGTGTATGGTGACTCACAGCTTATCATAAATCAAGTGAATGATGAATATCAAACAAAGGACAATAAGCTGACCCCTTACAAGAAGCTAGTGGAAATCCTCAAAGAGTCATTCATCGACATCACATTCGAGCAAATTTCAAGAACCAACAACAGAGTAGCGGACACAATGGAAACTATCGGATCCCTCCTGGATATCCCTCATAGCGTTCTAAAGCATGAATTATTGGTATATCAGCTTCTCATACCCACATTTGAGGTACCAGAGTCAAAATTCATGTGTGAAATCGTTGGTCTCGGTGATCTTTGGTATCATGACACTTACACCTACCTTAGGATAGGAGTCCTTCCCATTGATCTACCTTCAAACCTTAAGAGAACATTCATCAAGAAAGCATCCCATTTTGTCATCCTAGGAGAAACCATGTATTGTAGGAGCATAGAAGGAACCCTGCTAAGGTGTCTTAATCCGAAGGAGGCCCTAACCTCTCTAACTGAGGTGCATAATGACATTTGTGGTTCCCATTCAAGTGGTATGACCTTGGCCAAGAAATTACTAAGAACTGTGTACTATTGGCCCACTATGGAAAGAGAAGCCCATGATTACATTAGAAAGTGCTTACAATTCAATAGCATGGAGATCTTGTCCATGTTCTAGCTCAAGAGTTCCATCCTATTGTTACACCATAGCCCTTCTCATAGTGGGGTCTCAATCTCATTGGAAAAATCACTCCAACTTCATCTAATGCCACAAATTCATCATCACCGCCACCAAGTACTTCACGAAGTGGGTAGAGGCCATACCCATGACATATATAACTAGAAAATAGATATGGAAGTTTCTCCTAACCTACCTCATATGTCACTACAGTGTCCCACAAGCCATTATTTCAGATAATGGGACACCATTTAAGAATCAGGATGTCTGCAATCTATGTGAGAAATTCAAAATCCAACATTGTGTATCCACTTTGTACTATCCCCAAGGTAATGGCCAAGCATAAACTACCAACAAAACCATCCTTAAAATCCTTAAGAAAATAGTTAATGATGTAGGTCATGACTGGCATCTGCAACTTAATCCTGCCCTCTAGGCCTATCGAACCAGCATCTGCACTCCTACTAGAGCCACCCCATTTTCCCTGGTCTATGGATCATAAGCCATATTGCCTATCAAGATCAAACTCCCATCTCTCAAAATCTCACTGCAAAACATCACAGATGAGGAATATTCGGTTTCATGCCTAAACGAGTTGGAGCTACTAGACGAACGGTGTCCGAGCACCTTGAACCATCTGCAAGTGTATCAAAATAGACTCAAGAGGAGTTACAACAAGAAAATTAGAAGCAGGACCTTCCCGGTTGGAGAGTTGGTATTAAAAAAATAGAAAAATGTGCCTAATCCACACAGTAAGGGAAAGTTTGAGCTTAATTGGTTGGGCCCATTTGTCATTACAACAAGCTACAAATCAAGGGCATATCAGTTATCAACACCCAAAGGGGAACCCCTGTAGGAGCCAATGAATAGCTCTCATCTCAAAAAAATTTATGCCTAATCTTGAGGTATAAAGCCAAAAACCCATAAAAATCAGAAAAAGTCCTGAAAAAATGGTTACCGTAATGAAAAGATGATAAATAGGTGTCTTGGTGACAACGAAAAAAATCAAAAATCAAAAAATCCAAAAAAATTAAAAAAATGATTAAAATAGTAAAGAGAAAAATAATCATCCTCTAGTGAAAACCACTTCGATGGCGCTTTCGACAAGTACCTTGGTGAAAACTTGGAAAACAGGAACCATGTGTAAATGAGCAATCTCCATCCATCTGGGTCTCTGCAACTTGTCCTATATCACTTGTCCATCCATCCAACACATTTCATCTGCATCCTTGCATCTGTTCTGCATCATAGCTTGGTCTTGTGTTCATGTCGTGATCCCTCCTAGAGCTACTCGGCCCATTCCAAAGGTCAGTTTGTCCTGCCTATATCAGAGTATTCTATCACATCATGCTAGGGGAAAGTTCTACATTAGATCGGATTCATGTGCATTCTTGAAGTCTTAAAATCAAAAAATCCTAAAAACGTTCATAAAAAGTAGAAAACGTCAAAAACGTGTCTTTTCGAACTACGTCATCTTTGAGCTTAAATGTAGGCAAGGATGATCTTTGATAAGCCCCCAAGACACAAAATCCAAAAACATTTATAAAACCAAAAAATCTCAAAAACATCAAAGCATTGAAAATCCAAAAACATTCAAAACATATCAAAATCCAAAAAATAGGTTAAAAAGTCAGTAAAAAAAAGTCAAAAACAAAGTCGTCTTATTGAACTACAGGTCTCTGAGCTCTAAACGTAGGCAAGGTTGATCTTTGATCATTCCCTAAGACACCTAGGTTAGTCCTATAGGAGTTTGTCATAATAAACTTACATTTCATCATGTTCATATCTTCATCTTGTAAATCGGTCAAGTCGTCAGTCGAACTATGTGGTCTCTACGTGTATAACGTAGGCAAGGCTAATTTGTTGATCAACCCCCAAGGCCCCTAGGATAGGTCTTTAGGTTAATTTTTGGTCAAAATCCCAGAAAACACCTAAAAATCAAAAAAATTGAAAATCAAAACATTTGTAAAATCTCAAAATACCAAAAATAGCCTCAAAACATTTCAAAAAGATAAAAAACATTCAAAAAAATCATCCATCCCCGTCTTGCTTACACCCAAAATAAACATCCAATCACAATAAATCAATCATCACCCTCAACATTTGGTGAAACAATTGAAAGCAAGTATAGCAGTCGAACATGAAAACCTAAATGTCAAAAATCTCAGGTCTAAGTCAATCAGTAAACAAATTAGTCAACTCTTTTATCAATAGCTTATCATTAAATCAGTCTCATCATCGTCTGATAAAATCACGTCCTAAGATGAATCCTTTCTACAATGGGCACTTTTTATCAGACCAAGCATTTTGGATAAACGAAATGACGTGACGCCATCCGCTAACATGTCTTAGGATGAATCCTTCCTACAATGGGCATTATCTATTGGCAATAAGTTTCTTTTTTTAACCTCGAAAACATAGTTCCTTTTGGCTAGTAGTATGAAAAACATTAGCTTGTTTGTTTACTTGATTTTATCCTGTTTGATTTATCTTATTGTGCTCATTCCAAGGACCTCTCAATGATATCCGAACAAAGGATTTAGAGAGATAGGAATGGGGCAACGATCATTATCTTTTATCTGCTATGTTTGTTGGATATTCTTGTAATATAACCTAAGTTATGTGTGCTTTGTTTGGTTTGTAGGGAGGATGTTTTGGATATCTTATTGACCACATAGGAAGGCTTTCATTTCTATGTTTTGGTCAAAGATGTTTAAAATATCTGAACTGCACTCTAAACAGGGTCCTATATACTAGGTGTGAACAAGAATACTCCTATCTGATTGTTGAGTCAAATTTCATAACACTAGGTGCAACACCATTCTAGTTCTTTATACTTTGATACATCGTGCTTATATGTGTTATCAAACATAAGGAAATTGGCCCTTTGAAAATCCCAACTCTCGGCAAGTGAACATCATCATCCGCATCATCATCTCCAATAAAGTCTCCTTGGATCATGAACTTGTTGGATCCTCTCTATCTTCTCTCGCGCTAACGGGGTACCATGACAGTTAATCAAAATCATTATAGGCATCCATCCTGCATCCATAAATCATCAGCATACTACATATTGCATATCATATCATATAGGAAATAAATCATATCACATCGCATTGCATTTTCATAAATTGCATAATATAGATTGGTTATTCTAAGCATCTGCATTCATTTACATCATCACATATCACACATAAGTATCATTTGCATCACATCATGAGTAGAACACATATAAGCATTATCCATAATATCCATTACATATCCAAAACACATATACAAACAAAATTCATGTTATCATATTTCACATCACCATGACATCCATATAAGTGCATAAGGAAAAATGAAAAGAAAAAGATTTCATTGCATCATCATATAGTAGGGGCATAATATAGATCTGTTAGTCACATAATCATTATATTTGCATCATCATATCATGTACATATATCATTACATCATTGCATTTTGCATTACATTAATAGAATCATCTCATAGAGTAAGCATCACATTTACATCATCACATATAAAAACAATATATTGCATCCATATGTCATCACATGAAATACATGGAAAGATACTAAAAAATAAAGGCATGCATAGCACCATAACATCATCATTGCATAACATATAGAGATAAATGCATCCATAACATATAACACATACACATACACATCAAATCAAATCATCATATCATATATATCATCAAATAAATACACTATCATGGTACAAAAAATCATATCAATGTATATGTAATGTAAAAAAATACAATATGGCCCATGGAGCTATCAAAAAATGATCCCATTGGGTGCAAAAAGAATCTTGTCTCGATCAAAACTAGGGTTGTCATCACTGGATAACTCCATCATTGCCACCTGCCCTCTCACCGTGCTCCTTTGTCGACCTATGTCCTATCCCCTATGAAAACTCGGAACCCGAGCATGCCTCGACAAGGCCTAGTGATAGTGGTGTCTGTAGTAGTCGGCCTCTCTATACGATCACAATGGCACTATGGTCTCAGAGGTAGAGGCAACCAAACACTTCATCTGCTGCTCTCGGCCCATCTTTACTGCAACTCTGCAGTTTGTCTCTGCTGGACTGGCTGGTCCCACTCAGCTCGCAACTGATCTCTCTCAGAAGTCAAGGCTTGTACCTAGGCTTGCAACTGCACTATCAACTTGTCTCTAGGGTCTGGCTGTCCTGGAGGCTGTACATGGGGCTGATCCTACTCTCCATCTCGGGGTGGTGTCGAGGCCATGTCCTTATGCCCATCATGCCCATCATGGTGCCCTAGATCCTGCTCCTATCTCTACTACCCCTCCTGGTGGCTTGGGGGTGCTTGATCTTGAACCTGCTAAGCTGGCCCTGCCCCTCTACTGCCCTAATCCTGTCCATCTCAACCTTGTCCTACCCCTTGCCCCTAGCTCTGCATCGGGCATCGGGTTTCCTTGGCACTATAAGTTTGAGAGGCGGCTGAAACCAATCTCTGTATGCATGTGTCATGTTAGGATCAACCTATCCCTGATCGTATGGCCATGGTCTAGCCCCTAGCTACATAAAGCTCCATACAGCCTCGTGCGTAGGTATGTATCTCCCCCAGGAGCTTTGGCTAATCATCCTCGTGAAGATGGCCATATACTAATCATCTAGCCTATCCTGCACCTCCCCAAACTACCTCTAGACTCTGCCTGGCAAGTACATCTCTATCATAGTGTGCTCTTGCCCTTGCATCAATTTGTCCTGGTGAGAAAAGTACAGTTGTTGTACATCATCGAACCAAGTAGGTTGTCCAAGGTATGGTTGTCATGTAAAAACCTGCATCTCATCCAGGCCCTCCTCCAGTGAGGAATCCCATGCTAGCCTATCTATGTGAAGAATACACCTCTTCTGTACTGCCAAACTATTGGATCATTTGGCTCCATCGTGATTGGCACAACTCTTGGATGAAGCACATAAATGTGCTCATACCTAAATGTGTAGGAGTGTGACCCCCACACCAAGTGCTTTACCATCCATGTACATGAACTCATACAAGTCTCTGTAGAGTGAGGCTAGCAAAACTGGTCCCCAAGCGAACAATGTCGATCGTCACCGAACCATGCACTCCTAAGCGAGCCCCCATCCTAGATTGAAGTATCGGCCTCGCTAATATGGTACAACGAGACCCGATATGGTGGCTGCAATAACTAGGCGGTAGGTTGACATGATAGGCCTATGCCACTCTAGCTCAATCTGACCCTCACTAAAAACAATCTGGTCCATGCCAATATCATCATAGCATGCCTCCCTCCCGACATCATAATCAAAGATAACACTCTCGTCGTGGATCAGTAGTTTGAGGATCCACCACACGTCCTCCAAGGTGACTATGGCCTCACCCATCGAAAGGTGGAAAGAGGAGGTATCACTGTACCACCTCTCAGCAAGTGTTGTTATCATGCTCAAATGTGTACGCACGGGCAGTGCGTAGGTGATATACCAGAGTCCCATTTCGTCCAGGTGCTCCTAATCTTTCTCAATCAGCTCCCCCAAAAGGTTGAAAATCTCTTGAGACCTATGCTCGTGGGAATAGATCTCCCTCACCTCCTGCATCAAGAAAGTCACTGTGTTAAAATTCATCAAAAAAATCTTGATCCTAGCTTGTCTCGGCATCTCAAACTGAACCCCGGCGTCACTGCCTATGATGGTGGTGCAGTTTGCAAAGTTCAAATTGTGACGTTGGAGCCTTCAAACTCCTAAAATGCACTGTGGCATCACAGTTTGGGATGGTGGTCCAGTTTGATTCAAAACCCTAATCCTAAAGAGCACCGCGGCAATGCACCTTGAGAAGGCGGTGGAGTTTGAAATTTAACCCTAATTTCAAATTACACCGTGGCGTTGGAACTCAGGATGGCAGTGTTGTTTGAACACCAAGCGTCGTAGTTTAAAATATTCAACGGGCCTATATAATGCCGCTCCTAAAATACCTAATTTTAAAGGTAATAAATGCACTTGAAATTCAAAAAACAAGCTTCTATCAAGTTGACTCACCAGTGGTCCAGTGTCGGTAAGCCTCTGGTACATCTGTATTTGGTCGAAATGTGCATTGGGAGATTTCATTGCGCCACCTCACCAAGGGGTCAGAGCTCAGAATTGCAGATTCTCTCAGGGCTGAATGTGAAAATGAATTGGAAGTTGCCCCTCAAGGCCTATTTAAGCCTAAAAATTAGGGTTTTTTTACCCTGTTTGTCCATCTTGCTAGGATTTTGGACCCCTCAACCCTATTTTTGTCTGGTTGAGGCCCATTTTACATCGTTTTATTGCATTTAGACATGTTTTTGTCCTCTCAAAGCCTTTCTAGACGTGTCTGGCACCTTGTCCTATTTTTTCGCGAGATCACCCAAAAATCAAAATCTTCGTCCGATCTCTCGAAGGGGAATTATACTGGCATGTTTTCTCTCACCGGGGCAGCAATGGGGCAAATTGTGAAATCAAAAATTTTTTGGCTTTTGATCGAGACAGTTTATTCTTTGAACCAATGTAACAAGTACATTGCTTCAAAGAGGGGCAAAATGTAGACATGAAAAATGTACCGCTTGACATTACATGTCTGATCCTGACTACTAACACCATTTCATCCTAAATCATCCCTCAGTCTAACCATTTAATCAAATACCCTTGTTTGATTAAATTCATCAATTTTCCCCCCTTAATTAAATAAATCATTTATCTGATTAAGTCATTCTTGTTGGTTAAATCAATCAATCTAATATAATTGTCCCTATTTAATTAAATAATTAATTTTATTTGATTAAATCTCTAAAGTCATCTTATTAAATTAAATAGATTAAACCTTATTTAATTTAATCTAATTCCATCTCTTTTAATTAAATAAACCAAAAATCTTTATTTAATTAATCCTTTTATCATATTCTTCTCATCTTTGATTTAAATAAACCCATAAATCTAAGTCAAATTTGTCACATCATCTAATCCCCCATTAAATTAATTGATCCTTGATTAATTTAATCCTAATGCATGTCCCATCCTCCATGTTTTGCCACTTGTACATGAAAATAGATTCAATTCATTTATTAAATCTCTATTTTGTTTCAACATGGCATAATGGAGAATATTCCTCAAATTTGAATTTCAAATCCAAGTGGACTTTGTACATCCAACAAGGCATTTATCTTACCTTACAAGTCCTTTTGCATTGAGCCAAGTGGCCTTTAATGCATTTTCCTCTCCCTCCAACATGTCTTTTCCACATTTTTAAATCCACCTAATTACAATAAATTGCACATTTACCAAAATGTGTCCATTCCTCAACCATTCACCTCTTGACAAGTGGCATCTTGACATTGGCTGAAAGTTAGACCCACATTGCTTAATTTTGAGCATTTCTTCAACTTGTATTTCTATAAATAGAGAGCTCATCCTTCATTTTGATCATCCACAATTTGAGCAAACTTACTATACTCAAATACATCTTCAAGCATTTGCATTTTATCAAGTCCATAGCTAGGTTTTGCAAGTTTTTCATCATGAAGCACACTTGAATCTTTAACAAAGTGGTCACTCATCATCATTCATCAACATTGCATCATGGAGTTGGGAAAGGGCCAATTTTCGCATTAAATTAGCACCAATTCCCCCATGGGATCAAGAGTTTTCTTGTTTAATTAGGATTTAATCTACTATCTCGTTTTTGTATTGTGTTCTTCATCTTATTTCCTATTTTGAGCTTTGCAAATGGATTTCATGGGGAAATTAGATTCTAACTTGCATTTCAATCATTTAATGTGTGTGTTTGTTGTGTCTTGCATATTCTAGGATCTTGGTTCACAAGCATCAAGGAGTCTAGGCACTGCATTTTAGGAGCTAAAAGCAACCTCTTCAATGAAGTTCGATCAAATTTATGTTGGCAACAAATTTGTACCATGTTCTTCATATTACTGTTATTTGGAATTTAGGTTCACATTTGCATATAGGTATCTCTTGCTGACTTGATCAACATTTGGACATTGTAACTGCAGTTATAATAGAGTCAATAAATTGCATATGTATTGTTGTTATACACAACAAGTTGGCATTTTAATTTCAGACATATTCATGTAAGAAGTTAAATGTAAACTTGATTATTCTAAGTCTAATTTCATGTTAGTTTCAATTTGTAAACACTATTATATTGTTGCAATATCATTTTGGAGGCATAAGGAGTTTGGTTGCAAACTGTATGACAAAATGTCTTATTGTTGTAGGTGTCCATTTTCATAAGTAAAAGTCATTTATATGCATTCAAAAATACAAAAAAATCTTTCATTTCATTTCAATTCTCTTAATAGTTGTTTATCATTCATTTTCAAGCAATTTGCATCATCGAGAAACACCAAAAACAAAAACACAACAAACTAAAAACTAAAAACAAAAATTGACAATTTTAGACTTTACAGGCCAACTGTATGACGAAATGTCCAAGGTCTAAAAATTGGGAAAATAGATCAAAATTTTCAAAGGACATTACAGTGGCAACAGAGCTTAAGTTCCTACCAAGCTATAAGGGTTCATGAGTGACGGAGAAAAGAGATACGCATCAAGAGAAGAGAAGAAAGGATCAAAACATTGGTAGCCACCACATGTTCCAAAAGGGGAAATAATTTTTGGTATTTTGAGAAAACATTAGGAAAGTGAAGAAGAATAGGCTAGTACAATAGAAGGTAGAAGTGGTAGCCTAAAGAAGGCGATCCAAGTGAAACACTCTTGAGAGAATACATAGAAGAACAAAGAAGAACAAATCAACATTTAGCACAAATGATGGACATGTTGGTAAGAAATTCAATTATTAACAACAATAGAAATGGAGCAAACAATGGTCATGGTGATAATTTAGTCAACAATCATAGGGCTAATCAACATACTACCTCAATTGGAACAAGACCTATGATGCATGTTTTTCTAGCTAGAGAAGAGCAACATGAGGTAAACAATGAGCTCACCATACTTGAGCTCCAAGACCAATTTAGATAAGATTGGGTGGCTATTGATTTCCAACAAGATATGTCTCTCAAAGACTACATAGACCTAAGAATGAGACATAAACCTAGCATAGGTAATAGAGAGCAGCACAATGACCTTAGGATGAAGGTGGGCAAGTTGAGATTACCTTACTATGATGGTTCAGGGAAGACAACAACATAAGCTTGGGTGAAAAAGGTGGATACCTATTTTCAGCTCAATCCTATGCCTAAATATGAAGCAATTAAATATGTTATCATACACTTAGATGGAGTTGCACATGATTGGTGGTACCATGGGTTAGTCACAATGGGTCATGATCAAATTACCTCTCATGCAAAGTTCATTGAGCGGTTGATTGAGAGGTTTGATGTGAAGGATCCAAAACTCCATTTCAAGGAGTTAGCACAACTTAAGCAGTGTGGATCATTAGACACATATATTGTTGATTTTCATAGATTAGCTATTCTAGTGACTGACATTCAAGAGAGGAGATTGTTGGTCCTATTCATGGATGGTTTGAAGGACCTATTGAGAGATTGGGTTAAGGCTCTCAACCCTACTTCACTACAAGAGGCAATCAAGAACGCTAGAGACATGGAGTCTAGCAATAAGGAAAGCAAGTCCTCAAGCAAACAAAGAAACAAAAACACTTCCCATAATTCATTTTCTAAGGATAAGGAAAGAAGTCTTTCTCTAAGGACAGCCAGGGAAAGGACAAATCTTTTGATGATTTCCACAAGGAGTGTAGGGAGAAAGGAATTTGTTATCATTATAAGGAAAAATGGGAAGCTGGAAACTGTTGCTTGGGAAAAGGGAAGGTTCATCTCATTGAGGTAGTATCAGATTGTGAGAGTGAGGAGGAGCATGGACATGAGGATGTGAACAACAGTAGTTCAAATAAGGAGCAGCCTCATGAGGATGGGGGAAAGAGTATCACTATTGCTACTATATCAAGCACACCAAGGTTTAACTCTTTTAGAGTTAGAGGATCCATTCAAGGATAGCTCACACTACAATTTTAATTGATAGTGGAGCCACCCACAATTTCATTGATGTAGCACTAGTGGAAAAACATAAGTTGTCAGTCGAGGAGTTTGAGGGCTTTAATGTGATAGTGGTTGATGGATACACTATGGATTGTACACAAAGGGTTTTGTAGTTGCCTATCACATTGGTAAATTATACAATTATAGATGATTTCTATGTGGTGGAATTGGGTGACACCAATGCTATCCTTGGGATTCAGTGGCTGCATTCATTGGAGAAATATACATAGAACTTTCAGACCATGGAACTTTAGTTCCTAACAAAAAATAGTAGGAGAGTGATGCTCAGGGGTATGATGATTGGAGCACCCAATATGGTGTCAAAAAAATGCATGGAGATTATTTTTAGACATGGTGACATAGCGTGGGCAGCCGAGTGCTTGATTACAAGGAAGACTTCAGATACCAGACAATCATATCACATTGATATTCAGGAATTGTTGGGGAAGAATGATAAGGTTTTTAGAGAGATACTCTACTTGGGGCATGCAATCAAAGTAGATGGGGTGCAGGTTCATCAAGAGAAGATATGGGCGATACTTGATTGACCACCACCCAAGACACTCGCAGATTTGAGGGGATTCTTTGGACTGTGTAGTTACTACAGGAGGTTTGTGAGAGGATTTTTGTAGCTGGGAGCACCTTTGATAGATTTGACCAAGAAAGGTAGATTTAGTTGGTCCAACCTGAGGCACAACAATCTTTTGATAAGCTCAAGGAGGTGATGAGTAGTTTTCCAATATTGGCACTTTCAAATTTCACATAGCCATTTGTCTTGTAGTGTGATACCTCGGGTGAGGGGATAGGAGCAGTTTTGATGTAGAACCGACATCCTATAGCTTTATAGAGCCATAAGTTGAGGGGCCCAAAAAGACTATACTCCATCTATGATAAGGAGATACTCACCATCATGCATGCCTTGGAAAAATTTAGGAAATATCTAGTTGGAGAAAAATTTGTGGTGAGGACCGACCACAATAGTCTCAAATACTTCTTGGAGAAGAGGGACTTGAATGAGAGGCAAAAAAATTGGGTTAGCAGGATACAGGCATATGACTTTGATATAGAATATGTGAAAGGGAAGAACATTGTTGTAGATGCCCTTTCTAGGAGGCCTTTGTTTTGCTCACTTTCAAATATTTCAGTAGATTGGAAATCCCTCTTATTGGTGGAGTACTCCAAGAATATGTTTGCTTGTGAGGTGATGGATGGATTGGTTTAGGATGACATGTATCGAGTAGTTGATGATGTGATCTTCTATAAGGGAAGGATATACTTGGTGCCAGAATCCAAATTGAAGGGGAAAATACTTTAGGCCTCACATGAAACTCTTTTAGTAGGCCATCAGGGCTACTTCAAGACATACAAGAAGGTGAGAGAGAGGCTCTCATGAAAGAGCCTCAAGGAGGATGTCTTGAGACATGTCAGGGAGTGTGGGACTTGTCAGAGAACAAGTATGAGCTTTCACAACCAGTAGGATTATTGCAGCCCTTGCCCATTCTTGAGGGGAAGTGGGAGAGTATATTCATGGAATTCATCATGAGTCTACGCAAGGTGCATGGAAGAGACTGCATCTATGTGGTGGTGGATCGTTTGATGAATTATGCTCACTTTTTCACTATACCGAAAGAGTACAGGGCTCCGCAAGTTGCTAAGTTATTCTTTAGAGAGATATTCAGGCTACATGGTTTACCGAGATTCATTGTCAGTGACCGAGATAGAAAATTTTTGAGTGCACTTTGGTAGGATTTATTCAAGTTGGCAAGCACAAAATTGACACCTAGCACAAGTTACCATCCACAGATATATGGCTAGACTAATATTGTGAATAAATGGTTGGAGGGTTACTTGTGCAACTACATCTCAGGGCAATAGAGAGTGTGGGTTAAATGGTTGAACTTGGGGGAATATTCTTACAACACCACTTACCACATGTCTATTGGGATGTCACCTTTTCAGGCTTTATATGGTTATGATGCACCATCATTTATGGATTTGAATTTTGGAGAGAGTAGAGCTCCTAAGGCCAAGGATTGGATTCAGGAGATCCAGGACATCTTGAGGGCACTTAAGTACAACATGCAAACAACACAAAATCAACAAAAGACCTATACTGATAGACACAGGGTTGAGCATAGCTTTGAGGTGGGGGACTTGGTCTACCTTCATTTTTAGCCCTATAAAGATTCTTCATTGAAGAAGAGTGGTGCAAAGAAGCTTCAGCCTTGGTTCTATAAGCCATACAAGATTGCCAAGCGTGTTGGAGAGGTTCCTATGAGTTGGAGTTGCTTAAGAGCAACAAGATCCATAATGTGTTCCATGTTTCGTGCCTCAAGAAGACACTTGGTCAGTGACTCACTTCTTCAGTAGAGCTTCCACCTTTGGATGAGGAGGGCCATTTGTTCATCATTCCTGAGGAGATCATTGATACCCATGAGAAGAAGTTGAGAAGTAGGGTGGTGAAGGAGTTCTTGGTGAAATGGAAAGATTTTCCAATAGAAGATGTCACGTGGGAAGGTGAACAAATTTTGGAGCATCCTAGCTTTGCAATTGCTTGAGGGAAAGGAATTCTGGGAAGGGAGGACTGTAATGTCCCCTTTCTAGTCACCACTAGGAGATTGATTATTTTAGCCTTTATTTATTCCTAGAGTTAAAACTGTAGAAATAAGGGAATAAAATATTGAATTAATTATTTATAAAGTTATCTCAAAATTATAATATCAAAAGGTGACTTTATATTTAATTAATTTAATGTTAAGTGACTAAACAAAATAACAAATCATAAAGTCACTTAAGTGAATAAAATAATATTTTATTTTAGAAGCTTCTTGGATACTTGGTGAAAATTCTATATAAGGAGCTTTTGTCTTTGCATTTGGGCATCTTCATTGTTGACATCTTTTCTACTACATTGGTGAGCTTCAATGCTTAGCAATTTTCTTGAGGGTTTGAAGACTCTAATGTGTCGGTTTTGTTTGTGCAACATCAACCCTAGCTGGAAGGAGTGGAAGATAATTTCAGTCTTTCACATTGTGCCAAAATTTAGTGGCCATTGGCCAAATTTTGTCATTGAGGAGAAATCAATTAGGAAAAAGGTTTAGCAAATTGGTGATCTTTCAGTCCTTTGGAAGGATGGTTTTCAAGAAAGATGCCTTGATAGTGGGAAAAATTCATGCTTAGTTGTTCTGATACAAAATAGAGTTTTGTCATATGCTAGGCACCATAAGTGATGAAACTCATGATTTTGTGAAAGGAGGCATACAAAAATCTTAGAAAATTCAAGGAGCATTGTTGGGCATCAAGGAGTCTAGGCACTGCATTTTGAGAGCTAAAAGCATCCTCTTCAAAGAAGTTTGATCAGATTTAGGTTGGCAGAAAATTTGTACCAAGTTCTTCATATTTCTGTTATTTGGCATTCAAGTTCACATTTGCATATAGGTATCTCTTGCTGACTTGATCATCATCTGTACATTGTAACTACAGTCATAATAGAGTCAAGAAATTGCATATGTATTGTTGTTATACACACAACAAGTTGGCATTTTAATTTCAGCCATGTTCATGTAAGAAGTTAAATGTAAACTCGCTATTCTAGGTCTGATTGCATCTCAGTTTCAATTTGTAAACACTATTATATTGTTGCAATATCATTTTGGAGGCATAAGGAGTTTGGCTACAAACTGTATGAAAAAATGTCTTATTGATGTAGGTGTGCATTTTCATAAGTAGAAGTCATTTATATGCATTCAAAAATACAAAAACATCTTGCATTTCATTTCAATTCTCTTAATAGTTGTTTAACATTCATTTTCAAGCAATTTGCATCATTGAGAACCATCAAAAACAAAAACACAACAAACTAAAAACAAAATTAGTAAGTTCAAACTTGGCATGCCAATTGTTTGACGAAATGTCCAAGGTCTGAAAATTGGCAAAATAGATCAAAATTTTCCAAGGAAATTACATATAATCAATTCTCTTAAAAATTTGTAAGAAGAAATTAGGTGATTTGCTGCTTAGAAGAAAATAGTTTATAAATTTTCAATTAATTACAGTGTAAAATCCATATTGGTGTCTATGCTTTAAAAACCATGATTGTTGATCAAAATTGCATTCTATTGGATATAAGCCAAACTTGGACCAACGACAGGTTGGCCAATGAGAGGCCAATAGCTCAGTTGGTAAAGCATTCCAATAACAAATGGAAGGTCTTAGGTTCAAGTCCTAGCTGCTCCATATGAGCAGTAACTCCAATAAGTTGTATCAGAGTGGAGTCGCAGGTTCGAATCCCCTCAGGTAATGCTAAGGGGGAGATTGTTGGAACATGTCCAATGCCTCCCCTCAAGATTTGTGACATGGTTTAACAGCCTCCATCCGGTCCTTAATTGGGATGGTAGTGATTTCTTCAACAAATCCATCTTTTGAAAAAAAACAGCCAACTCAACTCCCAACAAGTGGTATCAAAGCCAAGGTAGGAGCCCCAAGCACCACTAGTATGGCTTAAGGAGTGGAATTGGAAATAAGCCACACCCGGACTGACAATGGGATGGTCAAAGAAGGGCCAAAAACTTGGTAGAGCACTCCAAAAACAAATGGAAGGTCCTAAGGTTTGAATCCTAGCTAGTCCACATGAGCAACAACTCCAACACATGCAACTCGATATTTCCTATCACGCTCAACTCTACCAATGGCACTTATGTGAGCTTCTAGCCAAGATTTATCTAAGATCACTCCCTAGGCTGTAAAGAAATACACAAAGTCAACCTGGAAAGAAAGAGTTCTAACAAACCATTCTGAGGATGACAAAGGTAACATTAGAGATACTCTCAATTTTTTGGAAGGAATTTGCTTAAAAGTTTGTATGATAAAATAAATCAATACTTGGCAAACATGCAGCTTTCAATTATTTTCTAACATTAGAAATTAGTGAGTGGGCCTATAAATATTATGATTTGAAAACTCAAGTTATAAAAGATTTGAGAGAACCTAGTTTTACATTGAAGAGAGACAATTCAATAAGTGTTTAGATTAATGTCTACGATTAAAACATATTTAAATCTAAGAAATATTGTATTTAAGTGTAACAAAGACAAAAAGTTATTAAAGAGGAATCAAGCTAGTACATTTTAGAATTAGGGGTGAAAATTTTAATTTGACATCAATTCCAAAAGATAAGGATGAACCTTTGGATGTGTATAAATTCCTACCATAGTTGTAAGTGGTATTTCAAGCTTTTAGTTGGCTATTGAACAAGATGCAAGCAACAAGATATTTCAAGAATCCTTAGTTTTCGTTATAAAGAACTAAAATACACACCATAATACATTATATGATTTCGCAGGAAACAAGATATCTCAAGAATCCTTGGTTTCCTCATAGAGAACTAATATCCACATTATAATACACTATACAAATTTGGGGATTTTATAGTAAAAGGAATTGATGAGGAGATTATCACTTCAAATAAATGAGTTATCTTAAAAGATTTAGGAGGTATGCAATATATGTTACATTTACTTTCATGCTTTAGCTAAAGAGTGGAATAATAGGATAGGAATAAAATTTAACAGTACAACTTTGGTTTATCCATATATCAACATAATACTTAGTCAACATATTATGCTTTTCAAACATTTTTAATCAATTCTCTACTAAAAAAAGTTGGGTAGAATCCAAACCCAAGTTGACACAAAAAATAATCCAGATTTTATCAAACTTTAAAAGATGCATCACGAAAGAAAATAAAATAATAATTAAGGAGATTGTTTCTTCTATAGAAAATTGTAATGTCCGCTTCTTAGTGGCCATCATGGTGATAATTTAACCTTTATGTTCCCGAAGGCTAAATGGAGAAATAAGGGATAAATTATTAAATTAATTATTTTATCAGGTTATTACATAATTTAAAATCAAAAGTTAACCTTATATTTAAGTAATTTAATATATAGTAACTCAAATAAAATATTATATCATAGATGGAGGTGTATGAGCTCTGCTAGGGTTTTCTTGTGTCTACAGTTTTTGGCGTCATATTGTGCTTATTGCGTAGGAAATTCCTCTTTTCATGTGTGTACGATCGCATTTACTACAATTTTTTGTTTTAATATGCCTTCAATCAGCTCTAACCCAACAATTCATGCTGGTGTTAGTGGTTCGACAGCTCTGCTCAATGGCTCCTCCTCCGAACAAGCAGCCCCAAAATTTTTTTATGAAAGTCTTTCACGAGATAAGTGTTCTAACTCCCCAGCCGATGTGGTTTTTCCTTTACCAAAATTTGATTATGCTTTTCAATGGCTTGAGCAACATACCCTTGTTGGATATTTTGTTGGGAGGACTCCCCCTAAAAGTGTGCTCAAGGAATGGGTCAACAAGGCTTGGGTCCCTCATGGGGTCCACCTTGATATGGTCCAAAATTTAACCAGAGGTTTTTTCTTGTTTCGCTTCACGGAAGTCAATCATGTCCAAGCTATCCTAGCCCACGGTCCCTAGTATGTCAAGTCTTCTTTGTTGGTTTTCTAGGCATGGACCCAAGACTTCACTATCTCAAATGACACCAAGTTGCGGGTCTGGTCTGGATTGAGTTTCCTAGTTTACCTTTTTCATGTGTGCCTTTTCTAAATCATACTATGTCCTCTTTAGGGAGGGTCATTTGCATTGAGCCAAATAGGTTTTTTTAAGCTCGACCCCAGAAACGGGTTTGTGTTCAAGTGGACCTTTCCAAATATTTGAAAGACTCCATTGACATTCAAATTGGAGCTCTCCAGCACACCCAGAAAATCACTTATTTTAATCTTCCCAACACGTGTTATAGGTGTCAGTCCACATACCACAAGATCAAGGATTTCCCTTTGACAGTGCCTCATACACCTTCTCTGCCACGAGATACTGAAAAGCCTTGTTAGATGGATACTTCTACTACCAAACTTGATGAAAAATGAACCACAATTTCAAACCAGAAAAATAATTCCAATGGTTTTAGGTCGGCTTTCAAGGCATTTGAACCAACAAGGAGAATTTGAAACCCTTTTGTGAAAGGAAAGGAAGCCCTAGTTGGAGTTGATAATGTCCCATTGCAGCCTAGGCCAAAGACAATGCCTCAGCCTGCAGCCATTATGATAGCACAGCTGGACATTTCTCCTCCCATGACGGGAGCTCAAAGGTGGTCACACAGTTCTTCTCTGTCATTGGAAGAACGTGAATATGTGCAAGAAAAGTGGAGGTTTTCTTCTCCTATTCAAATTGGATCAGTTCTGCCAAAGTTTCTACAAAATCTCTTCTCTTCTCTGAATGAAGAGGAGTCGAACTCCAAAAATATGGAGGAGTTTCACTCATGAATTTCCTCTCATGGAATGTTTGAGGTCTGATAGACCTCTCTAGAAAGTATTTTGTTATGGATACTTTGAGTAAATATTCTGGTATTGAAGTGCCTTGTCTCCAAGAGGTTAAAATTTTTGGTTTCTTGCTTGTCACTCTATTTGGCCAGCCAGTAAAATATTTTTCACTAATCATGTAGCTGGGCAGGTTGGAGCTATCACCATTTTTTCCCCATGGTGGCACTCTTGTGTGGTCAACCATGGGTCTGACCCCACTCATTGGCTCGTCTGGATCCTTCTCAACATTGATAATCATTCATTTGGGATTATTAATGTTTATGTTTCTAATGATGTTATGGAACGCTCCTTGCTTTGGAGTTATATTGTTGATTGATTACCAATTGCTACTTGGTTATTGTGTGGGGATTTCAATATGGTTGAGATGGCCTATGACAAAGATGGCACCTTGCCATTCAGATGGGCAGCTAGAAAAAGGGAGGCCTAGTTTTATATGTGCAATAAATTGGGGCTTTTCGATCCCAATATTGGTTGTCGCCATTCTCATTCTCTCTAGTACACTTGGTGCAATTACAGGGTTGGCTCTGACAGGATATTTAAGTGTCTCGATCGTGCCATGATCTTAGCTCAATCTTTTTTTCTCTTTTGATAGTTCTTCTCTCTCGGTCAAACCATTAGTGGATGTGACCTTGTCTAATCATTTCCCCATTTATTTTCACATTGAATGGGAGACAAGACCCCGCACATGTAAAACTCATTTTTTTTTAATATGTCATTGCTTTGTCATTAGCCAACATTGTCCCACATTCACAGAGTCTAGAATTTGGAGTGCAAGTTAGCTCATCATACAAGCTAGATTACTTGGTGGAATGATGTTATCACTCGCATGGCTAGATTTATGTGCATCAATGGGCGTCATCTAGCCATCATTCACTGGTAGTCTTATGAGGCTACCATTGCTAACCTGCGCTTAGAAACCAAGGCATTGGCGGCCAACCCATTTTCCCCATCTTTACAAGTTAGGGTGGTAGAATTAAGGCACAAAAAACAAGTTGTAGATAATTATGCTACCAGAGGTGCTCAAATCAAAGCCAGGTTACACTGGTTAAAAATTGGCGACCGTGGCCCTACGTGCCAAACACTCATCTCCATGCATTAAAAAAATTAAAGATAGAATTCAAGTGCTCTCTAAGCTTCCTGACATTTTCTAGGCCTTTGTTCGACATTATGAGCAAGTTTTCACTGCTCAAGAATCCACGCTTGAGAGACAACAGATCCTCGAAGATTTTCTTGTTATTGTGCCAAATAGGCTCTCCTCAGCCCAGAGAAATTTCTGTGATCAATTGTTAACGATTGAAGACCTTAAGGAAGCTATTCATTCCATGTCTGATGAAAAAGCCCTAGGGATTTATGACTTCCCTTGTGAATTTTACAAGGCCCTTTGGGACTATGTTGGGTATGACTTGTACAATATTTATTTAGAAGCCTTTCATGCTAAATTTCTAGGCAACTTAATAAACAAAGGAAATATTAAATTCATACCTAAGTTTGGAGATCCCAAGGATATTTGCAGCTGGAGGCCTATCACGCTTCTCAATTTCTCATACAAAATCATCGCCAAAGCTTTAGCTCTGAAGATTCACTATCTTTTACCTCAAATTGTGTGTTTGAAGCAAACTAGGTTTATCAAATCTAGGTTTATTTTGGACAACATTATTGTTGTTTGGGAAGGCATGGAGTGGGCCAGGCGCTCAAACCAAAAAGCTCTTTTCATTAAAATTGATTTTTCCAAGACTTATGATTGCATTGAATGGCCTTTTATTCTTGTTGGGTAAAAGCACAAAGTTGTATCACACTTTCAGCCAACTTATCAACACAACTAAATTTAAGTATTTCTAACTAAAAATCAATTTTGGTCAAACATATGATCTAGTAACATTCATTCTAGCTAAGTTAGATACTTTTATAAAATTTTCAACTAAAATTGTTGGCTAAAAATATGTGGAGCACCACTTTGAGTCCAATTTACCAAAAAATTATTTGAAAATTTTGAAGTTTCAATATCTCCTATTAATATAAATAATATTTTAAAAAATATAAAAAATACCCTTTTGTAGATCCATAAGTGTAATTTTCAAAAATATATTTATTTTAATAGTTTAATTATTATTTATATTTTATTTTTTATTTTTGCTAAAAGTAGATTATCAACACAAAATATTAGGTTTATTACCATGCCAAGGAAAAATACTAAAACTTATTAAAAAAAACTAAAAAAATATGATGCACTAGATAAAAGAATCTATTTCAAGATGGTATTTTTTTTTTCATTTTAGATAAATATTTAATATGAAAATTGACGTCCCATGGAAACAATTATTTTTTGATTCACACACATTTTAATATTTATTTAAAAATATATTTATCAAAATTGGCAAAAAGTATACCCATGCACTAAAATTTCAAGTTATAAATACACACAAAAAATTTGAAAGAAAAAAATAAAATTTACTATAAAAATTATGACGTCCCATGCAACTTCATTTTTCAGCATTTTATCAGCAACTAAATTATAGTGTTAATTTATGAAAAACTAGTTTTAAATATTTTTTTAATTTTTTTAAATAAAAAACATAAAATATACTAAAAACTACATATTTTACTAGTTTACATCATTTCAAAATTCAAAACATACATGTCACTTTTTAGTGATTCAAGTTTAAAAGTTGGATTAGTGTTAGTTGTTTCCTTTATAAAGTGTGACACAACTTTTTGCTTTTACCTTGCTATGCTACATGCCTTGGGGTTTGGGCCTAATTTTATTAAGGTTGTTCAAATGCTTTTTGCAGATGCCTCTACTTGTATCACCATTAATGGCCACCAATCTCTTGCCTCTGGGATTTTTCGTTCCATGACCAGCAAGGATGTATGCTTGTTCCCTCTCTTTATGTGCTTGTCGTTGAAGGATTTGGTTACCTCTTAGCTAATGCAACTTCTCAGCAACATGTCAAAGGCATCTCGCTACCCAATTCTTAGGCCCAACTGGTTAATGGCCATTTTGTTGATGACTCTTTCCTCACTCTCCTAGAGGAAGAAGAAAATATCAAGGCGGCCCTAGGATTTCTTAATGCATTCTGCCTTGTGGTGGGTTCTGCCATTCAATGACACAAAAATTTGTGCTATCAACAATCTATATTTCCCATTCCTCCCTAGTTTCAACAGTACGGTTGGAAGTGGATTGGGCCAGGAGAAATCTTTCGATTCTTGGGCATTCCCTTTGCTTTCCAGGCTTCTCCAGTCGAGCTATGGCAAGTTGTTCTCACCAAAGTTGAGTAAAAGCTCACATATTGGACTACTAAGCCCCTCTTTTTGGCAGAGAAATTTTAGGTGTACTCCAAAATTCTTGCAGCTACCCATGTGTATTATTCTTCTTGTTGGACCCCTTCAAAAGAAGCTTATAGAAAGCTCGAAAAGTTGCTTTGGAACTTTCTTTGGGCTTCTGTCGAATCCCATAGAAAGTTTCACCATGTTTCTTGGGAGTTGTATTTCCTTCCCAAAGATTTTGGAGGTCTTGGGTTGCTCTCCACTCAATGACAAGGGACTTCCTTGTGTGTAAAATGGATAATTTGTGCCCTTATTAGAGATGAGGCCTAAAAAATTCTCCTTAAGCATTGTATTCAGTCATGATTTCCTATTCACAAACTTGCATGGAAGGGGATTGGTTTTCAAACCCTTCTGGTTATGAAGGAACCAGTTAATATTGTGGGGACTTTCATGGCCAAAAGCATTTGGTGAGCTTGGGAGGCAGTTAAGCCCTGGCTTCACTGGGTTGACTCTGGTTTCTGTGATGGGCTTTCACTCAATCAACAGAATGTTTGATGGTCGCCTCTATTTGCTAGCAATGGCCAACCTCTAGCTAAGTTGTCTTGGCTTAAGGCATTTAGATTCCATAAGAACTTAGGCATTACATTCAAACCCTACAACAAGTGTTTCACAGACCCACAATGCACATCATGTCATGGGAAGATTTTTGTGCCCTCTACAAACTTCAAAACTAAGATCGTGCTACTTATGATGGTCTGGTGAATGTTATTCTTATAGAAATGCTTCATAAGGTGGGAATTCGTGGGTCCAAGTCTTGGTAGAAGGACTGGAAGTGGTACCCAGACACTCCTTTCAAAAACTACGAGCCTAGGCTTGGTTATAGGTTGCTTTCACTGCACTTTCCTATCACTAATACATTTGACTGCAAAATACGACGAAACTGTCCGACGAAATATGTAAAATTCGATGTTTGTCGGGTGCTTGTAAAATTTGATGTGTAATTTCCAATTTTTTGAAAGTTTATCCCCGATGTTCGTCGAAATTTTGACGAACCTGGGGATCATTGAAATGTCTGCTATTATTTTTGTCGAATTTTTGACAAACATGAAAAATTAAAAAAAATCAAATTGTGGCCGACATAAAGAAAAGTGAGTTTGTACCTAATTTATTGTGATAGTGTTTGGCTCTACTTGAGACAGTTTTTGGAGAACTAAGGATGATTTTCTTGGGATAAATTAGAAAAAATTCAAGAAGATATCGCCAGGTTGAGGGTAGTCATTGTCTTTTTGTAAAATTCAGTTGTGAAGTCAAATTTGTAGTTCCAGGTTTGAAAATCATATTTTAAAGCAACATCTCATCAGATTTCATTTTTAGAGGTTAAGGGTTTTGAGAATTTCATGTCTAGATTTTGTTGTGTGGAATCACCATAAGATCACAATGGAGGAACAAATTCTTGTGACTGTAATTATGTGATCCATAACTGTATTGGTCATGTGGCACAGTTGTGCTATAACAAATACAGGATGCATTCATGTGTGACCCAAGTTTAATGTGGCTATGTTGTGATAGAAATGGAGGCACTCATATAATGTAGTTAATTCAGGTTGTATAATGTAGGTGTCAATCATCATTGGGTGCATTCAGGTTGTCCAAGTTTAACAAGATAGGATGTAATTATAGCATGATCGAAGAGTGATTACCTCTTGCTGCAATAAAGAGCCTATAACTCTGGTTGATATGCAGAGTGGTTGTGTTATATCAATTATGTAGTGCATTCAAGCACAACCCATGTTTAATGGGCTTTCTAGAGAGTGATCAAGATTTTCTAAACCTTATGAATGTTACTTGACATATATTTGCATAATCTGAAATTCCTTCAGAGGCTTTTGAAGTATCAATGTATCCTATATAGGGTTTAGAATGATTTCTTTTAATTAAAAAAATAAATAAATGATGCATTTTCCTGTAATTAGATAATGTGGAGATCTCCTAAATCTACCCCAGCACACTATCCTCTTTGGCTTTGTATTCATTATTCCAGCTACTAAGTTTTTGCATGTGACATCTTTAATATCTTCATGACCGTGGCTTTTAAATAGATCTCAGTCTTTGCTTTAATCTTGTTCATGGTAACCCTTGAGTTCCATAATCCACCTTCAATCTCTTCTAAGAATGTTGTCTTAAGCTAGACTGCATAGTATGCATATAAAGCGAGTCCTTCATACCTACCATTGTTCCAAACCACCACTCACTGCCTTGCTTAAAAAGTTGTCTCCATAAGCACAATAGCATGTTTTAAAATCATGGTTGCTAGTGATTGACCATTAAGCTCACCACTTTCATCATGAAGATACAATAAGATTTTTGTCTTCAAACTCAAGGCATTATGGAAGATAACATTGTGAATTGTTTGTTGTGTGCGATTCGATTTTCTTGCACATTTACTTCTTTGCTAACTTCCTTTAAGACTGGGTATTGCACCCTCAGGTGCAATCTCAAACAACTCACTCACTATCACTTGAAGATTCCTTTTATGAGCATCCTTCTAAAAATCAGAAGCTATGCCCTATAAGCTGCCACTATATGGGGGACTCATTGTTTTCATGTGGTATTGGAGTTCTTAGATCCTTCAACCTTATTGACACTACTTCCGTCCACAAGGTATTCACTATTTTCCCATCTTTGGTGAATCTCAAAGCTTCTTTGCTCAAACATGCAATCCACTACCTCCATTATACATTAATGGCTAAGAAGAAACATTAAATCTATGATTACCACTATTACTTCATTTGGGCAGTCATTCCCTGATTGCATTTTCTTTGTCTAACACTACCAAAAGAATTTGAAAAACCCTTAAGGTCAGCAAGGGGGTAAGGAAACTCATTGTTAAAATCTCCACTTTACTATGCAAGGTTTAAGCTTTATTATCTTGTCACTGCTTAGCCTGTTTTTGACTGTCACATCTCAAGTGACTGTCATTCTTCTTACCGTAGATTGTATTTACAAATGTGGGTAAAGCACATATGGTGTGCTTGTTATTGGCTACAATCTTTAGATTGCAAGATAATTTATTATTACCTACAATGTCTCAATCTTTCTAGTATGCAACCTCACTAATCCACTATAGTTGTGTTTGTATGTTTTCTCTGGGGCCTAGGGTTTGTACCCTAATCATACTCTTACCAATGCTTATGTTGTTTTTTATTAGGGCTCTTTGAATGTTGAGGGCCCTAGGGATAAGCTTGTCATAAGAAGTGACACATTGCATCTTTAACTAAAAAGATAAATCCGTATTGATATTAGCAATGATGATTCTGACTGCGTTGCTCCTTAGGAATGGGTCTACTTGCTCTTACTAGCTCACTACCTCCATTGTTGTAGGAATTTTGTGATCAGGATTCAATATTACGATTTTAGGGTATTAGGTTGGAAATCATAGTAAAATCAGAAATTTAATAATTTTTGGAATTAGCATTGTAAAGTGTTTTTGGGGTCATTAACTTCAGACTATCTTCTCTTTTGCAAGGGTGGTTGCATGCCAAATTTTTTTGGTGTAAAATATCAGAATTATTAGATTATGTTACCTGTCTATGAATAAAAATTATTGGAGTGTGAGTTTGATATTTTTTGAAGATCTAAATAGTCAAGCTTGGTAAAGAAAAATCATGTCAGATAATATTAGTCGAGAACAGAATGAAGAGACACTTGATAGATTGTGGGCTAGATTGAAAAGAAAGGGTGATGGGAAATGTTATTGTCCTTGCAATAATTGCAAGGGCTTAAAGACGAGACAACTTTTAATCACAACAGCTGAGAAACATTGTAGGCAACATGGTCATGTTGAAGGGGGCATGATTATCGTCCATTGGTAAGTTGTTCATTATATGTGTTTATATTGATTGAATTTGTAAATGTTTATATTGTTTTAACATTTTATTTATATATAATCACTTGATTATGATCATGGTTTATTTGTGTCTATCATTATTATAAAGGTGGGGCGCCCTAGGGCAAATGATATGAATTATCACGGCCCGGAGAATGTGGTTTTGCAAACGGATGAACATGGAGCTGTGAATATCGAAGATGAAGTTAATGATCCTATGGAAGAAGATGATCATGCACCAGAAAACACAGTTGAAGATGATGGTACGAATACATTGATCCATGCCACATTTAGTGGCAGAGCTGATCATGATGATCAAGATGATTTTGATGATGTTCATGATTTACATGTACTTGACAAGGAATACGAGCCCTTTTATGAAGGCTCTGAAACAACACTTCTCTCTGTTGTATTGTTGATGTTGAACTTTAAGGTTATGAATGGTTTATCAAACATAGCAATCTCACAGATGTTAAGGTATGTCATATATGTTATATTTTTTCATCTATTTTAATTGTTGTTAGTTCATCACTAGTAAATAAAGGATGAAATATGTACCATTAATATTCTTTATATGAACAAATTATTTTTTGTTGTAGATTGATTGGTGAATTTTTGTTACCACCATCAAATATTTTACCTCCCTCATACCGAGATTTATCTGCCATTATGAAAGATATCGAAATGGAGTATCAAGCAATAGATGCATGTCCCAATGATCATATTATATATCATAAGCTTAGCGGGAATTTGCAATAGAATGCGTAATCTCGATGAATATCAAATAGATCAATGTAACAAAATTTCATAAAGGTTCTTCATTATATTCTCATTATTCCACGTATGCAACGATTATATAGCTGCGAAAGCTTAGCGCAATTTATGGATTGCAATGCATGGAATAGAAGTGGAGATGACATTCTTCGATGCCTGCAGATGGTTCTGCATTTAGGGACATAGAGGAAAAATGGCCACACTTTAAAGAAAGAACCTCGTGTCTAGGGCTTTCATTGGGAGAGGACGGTGTCAATCCATTTGGAGAGTTGAGATCTATTTACTTGGTGTGGCCTATTTTTGTTATGAACAATAACATTCCTCCATGGATTTCAATAAAGAGGGAACACATAATGTTGTCAATGATTGTTCTAGGTATTTGTTTACATCAATTTTCTTTTAATATAGTGCTGTCATTTTGTCTTATTTGTTGCATAATGACTTATATTTTTTTCATTCAATAGTCATGTACATTAATTTATATATATTGCACTAAAATGGTTATAATAATTATGTAATGTTTATGTTCATTCAACTAGGTAAGTACCAAGTGAAAGATATGAATGTATATATCGAGCCTCTTATCAACGAGTTACTAAAGTTATGGAATAGTGTCACTATGTATGACGTCCCCAGACCAATAGGACAAAGACAATTTCAATTCCATGCAATGCTTGTATGGACAATTCATGATGCCCCAGGGCTAACACATTTTTGTGGTATGTTATAACGTTCGACTGCACTTTAACAATATTTAATTTGATGAAGTAGATATCATGAATGTTTTTAAAATAATCTATTCATTATATATAATTATAAAAATTGACATATTTAATCCAATTATATATCATTTTGTAGGTATTCAAACAAAGGGAAAATTTGCATGTCCAATTTGTGGTCCAAAGATGAAATCTCGTCGTTCAACAAGTTTAGGAAAGCAGGTGTTTCATGAGTATAGGCAATTCCTCCATAGAAATCATAAGTATCGAACTACTAAAAAACATCTTTTCAATGGGAAAGAGGAGACTACATCAAAACCACGAAGAATGTCACCTCACCTATGGAAGTTGGAATATAATAGAATTAATCGTCAATGTTATACATCGGATCAAATTGTTTATCTATCATATATGATATGTTTTGAATTTATATTTTTATATTGTGTTGTGTTTACTCATGTTGTAATTGACAATGATTGTCGTTAATTTGTTTAACTTATATGCTTCA
>VDFB02059867.1:0-32593 GCA_007258455.2 Sequoia sempervirens
TTGAAATCCCCATTTACAAAGATTGTCCACCGTGAGGACCTTATTCTGAAGCATTATCCAAAAGAAGATATTGACTTTTGGAGTCAAGTGTTTAATCCAGGCTTTAGACTAGAAGGGATGAGGGGCTTGAGAGAGGGACAACAAAGAGACAACCAAAGAGACAAAGTAGTTACCCAAAGGGTTATCCATCCAGACAAGAGTGTCATCCAGCTGATTTTGTCCCAAGCTGACAGCCTTTAAGGAGGATTGAAGCTAAGCCAATTCCTGACTAATCACGCATAAGTTCACCTAGTCTCCTTCATAGCAGTAGTCTTTGACAAGTTCCCCAAAAGCAGATTTACATTGCTCTACCCATCTATTAAATCTTTCAATTTTAATAAGGGATTCCTTAAAGAGACATTTATCCTCCAAAAATCTAGCTTGATTACCACTTCTAATGTGTCATCCTATCCTTGATTCCAAAATTTTTCTACCAGCAATCATGTCATTCCAACAAGTTGAACCACATGGGAGGACAAGAGAATCCAGCAAATCTTTGAGGGACATTCGGTCAGCCATATATTTACTTCTTAAAATGTCTTTCCATTCTCTGCCAGACGAGAAAGATCTCCATATTTGTTTGGAAAGAAGAGTCTTATTAATAGTTCTTATTTTTCTAAGACCTAAACCCCCCAAGATTTTCGGTCTGCAAACCAAATCCCATCCTATAAGAGGCATTCTCTTTCTTTCCTCCACTCCATACCAAAGGAATCTTTTCTAGATCTTTTCAATGTCCTCTGCATATTTAGCAGGGATTTTGAAGAGGCTTAGAGCATAAATTGGGAGGTTTTGAAGAGAAACTTTAAGAAGCTAAAGTTTTCCAGCTTGGCTCAAAAGAGCTCCTTTCCAACCTACCAACTTCTTTCTAAACCTGTCAACCAAAGAGCACCAAAAGGAATCTGGGGGTTTAAGGCATAATGGAAGTCCAAGATAAGAAGAAGGTAAGGATTCCACCCTGCAATCAAGGATTCTAGCAATCTTGACTTGTCTATGCTCAGGGGTATTGAAGAAAAAGATAGAACTAACATGTCTATTGACCTTCTACCCAATCACCTGCTTATACACAACCAATTTTTTTTTCAAAATCTTAGTCTCGTTCACAGAAGATCTTCCCATCAGCATTGTGTCATCAACAAACTATTGGTGAGAACAAATCAGATTCATAGAAGAAGGACTGAGACCAATAAGAGACCTTTGTTTGATCAATCTCTTAAGATTCCTTCCCATACTTTCAGCCATTATAGTAAAAAGAATAGGTGAAATAGGGTCCCCCTGTCTTAATCCTCTTGAATTTTGGAAGAATCTAAAAGGAGATCCATTCACAATGATAGATGTGAAGACTGTGGTCACCAATTGATTCACCAGCTGAAGGACTCTACTACTGAAACCAAACCCCCTTAGAATTTTGAATAAGAACTCCCAGTCAACAAGGTCATATGCTTTGGAAATTTCCAACTTAAGAAGAAACCCTTCAGTTTTAGATTCCACAAGTGAGTGAATATTCTCATGGACTGTGACTATAGAATCTAGGATTTTCCTTCCATGAACAAAACCATTCTACTAAGGGGAAATCAACGAAGGAAGGATAGAAAGGATCCTTGAAGTCAGCACCTTAGATATGACTTTATAGAGAGAATTGCAAAGACTAATGGGTCTAAACGCCTCAAACTCCATTGCCCCTGGTTTCTTAGGAATAAGGACCACAAAAGTAGCATTCAGTTCCTTAAGGATCCTTCTGGAACCAAACAATTCCTTAACAACATGCACAACATCATTTTCCACAATGTCCCAAAACCATTGAAAAAAGAACATAGGAAATCCGTCAGGCCCAAGGGACTTGTTTCCTTCAAAAGAAAAGACAGCTTTCCTGATTTCCTCCATAGAGGAAATGGCCACAAGCTTTTCATTGTCCTCCCTTCCCACAACCTTGGGGATGGCCTCTAATAAAAAGTCTTGATCATTTTGATTGATTTCCCCATTCACCGAAAGAAGGTTATTATAGAAGAGGACAGCTTGCTTTTTGATGTCTTCCTCTTCCTCAAATCTAGTACCATTAACTTCTATGGAAGTGATTCTATTGGCAGCCCTATGTTTAGAAGCAGATAAATGGAAGTACCTTGTATTTATGTCTCCAGCAGAGAGCCACAAAACCCTCAATCTCTGCCTCCAGAACTCCTCCCCTTTTGCTATTATATCATGCAGTTTCACCAGCAACTCATTTTCTCTGTCCTTATTATTTTCAATGTATCCTTCCTTCTGGATTTTGTCCTGGATCTCCACAAGCTTCATTTGAAGATCAGATTTCATGCCAAAAATGTTTCCAAAAGATTCTTTTTTCCATTTTCTTAAATTGTGTTTGACTTCTCTCAATTTTTTAGCTATTTTGAACATAGCAGTTCCCGGAACATCCATATTCCACCATTTCCTAATTTCATCAAAGATAAGGGGATGGGACAACCACATTCTTTCAAATCTAAAGAGCACATTTTTCTTCACCTTTATAGGGTCTGCCACAAAGTTTATGGGAAAGTGATCTGACCCAACTCTGGAAAGAGCTTTTAGAGAACAAAAATAGCTTAAAAGCCACTTATGAGAAATTAAAGTTCTATCTAACTTAACTTGAATTATTTCCTTACCAATTCTTCTATTCGACCAGGTATACTGAGCCCCTTGCAAGTCCATATCGATCAGCTCCTTATTGTTGATGAAGTCGAAAAGATTAGACTTACTCTCCTGGTTCACCTAAGAACCTCCAAATTTCTCCTCATTCAAAAGGGGAGTATTAAAGTCGCCCATAACTATCCAATGGTCATTATCAAAAATCCCGTGAAAAGCAGAAAGCTTATTCTACAAAGATTTTCTAGCTCCTTTCCCATTGGGAGCATAGATGTTTGACTGAATCCAGCTAAAGTTATCTCTGATGTGTGTAAATTTAGTAGCCACATGATTGTTGATTTCCAATAAAGGTTCCCCTTTAATTAGGTTCTAATTCCAAAAGGTAGCAATGCCTCCTTACGCACCATCTAAACTATTTCCTTGAATCCCGCAATTCTGATACATTTTGATCTTCTCCACCTTTTCTTTGGAAATTTTAGTTTCTTGGATGAGGAGAATATCAAGTTTATAATCCCTAACAAAAATTTTCAAAACATCCCTCTTATGAAGGCTATTGAGCCCTCTAATATTCCAGGACATAATCTTCATATCTTACCAGGGGATTGTAGAATCTTCGGAATGGTCTTTTGAACACCATCTGCTATATCCTGGAAGCTTTCATGCTCTCTCTACCATTTTCCCAATCTTCTACCCTAGCCAAGCTTAGTAGCTCCATAATCTGCCTTTTCTCTTGTTCTGGTAACAACTCCACTTAGAGTATTGTGATGTTTGTTTTTCTCCTTCTTTTTCTTAGAATGAGAGAGGACTTCTTCCTAGTCAGTTTCTTCTTGGCTCTCCATCTCTCTGCCAGATTCCCCTTCCTTGTCATAAATTCTTCTTTGCTCCCAAGGGAGGGTGTCCATTAGGCCATTCCTAGGCTGATTCAGATTTTCACTCGAAAGATCGATATTCTGGCTCAGATCCTCAAAGGTGTCCTTAACAAAATCTAGGGTTGTGTTTTCCCTGAGGTTAAGAGGGACACACAAAGGGGAGCAATCAACAGAGATCGTGTTCTAGATTGGAATACCAATATCCAAAGATAGACCCTAGATAGGAATATCCTCCAGTCCAGGAAACCCATTTTCTTTGTCTTCTAATAAGATTTTAGGAGTAGAGGACACAAATTCCTCATCCCTTTTCACTTCCTCCGTATTTTCCATTGTTTTCTCATCATCTTCCTTAGGGCCTTCATTATTTTCTACTCCTATTTGGTGATTATTCTACGCACTAAGGTCCTTTGATTCTGTTTCATCAATACTGTAAGAGGAATTCCCCTGAGTTTCATTTTTCCTACCAGCTTCCTCACTGGGATTGTTGGCTTGTCCTTCCCCATCAGATTTCTTTCTCTAGACAGTCCTAGGGTTGGACTGGTGATTTTATTTTTCTTTACTGACATTTAATGGGAATTTCTTATCCTAATGCCCCATTTTTCTACATTTGAAGCAGGCAAAGGGAGTGGATTCAAACTCTATAGTTTGCATCCAGGTTACCAACTTAGATTGAATGTCTATTGAAGAGGGAAGGTTAGCACTCTGTGAAACTCCCACACAGATTCGAGCAAACACCAACCGCTTTCTAGCTGCAGTCATAGGGTCAATAGAAAGTTCTCCAAAAGAACTAGCAATGTCATTGAAAATGTCCTCATTCCAGTATTCCAAAGGGAGACCTGGGAGTTTAGCCCAAACTAGAACGTTCCCAAAGATAGAATCAAAAAGGTCCAAGCAGGATGTCCATTTCTTTAGGGCCAGGGAAGACTTTCCAATGACCCAGGGTCTGCCACTCCTCACAGCCAAGATATCCTCCTTGCAAGTGAACTCAAAGGCAAAAAAACCTCTTGGAAGAGCAGTAACCGTAACTTTCCCATTAGTGTTCCACTTGTTTTTAACAAATTCCCTGACCACCTCAACATTTGGTCCAGGTCCCATAAACTTACCAACCAGTACTTTTTCCATCAAAGCAATATTATGATCAATAATAGGATCAAGCACAAAGATGGAAAACTTACCATTTGTTGGATCAGAATGATTACTCACCAGAGGGAAAATCAATTTACCATTTGGTTTAACACCAAACAACGATGCCCAAGGTTTATGCTTTTCTCCTTCCTTATCAGCGATCCCTATCACTTCATTGGAAATTTCATCTTTTCTGCCTTGTTGTCCTTCAGGGGACCCCCCCAGATTTATCTTTCCTCCTAGGTCCACCTAGATTTTGTTTCTGATGTCCATCTCATCAGAATCAACCTTACCTTTCTCCGCACTCATAACATGTGTCGATTCAACTTGGGATTCCTCTGAACCTGCTCCACGACCTGTTCCATTGTTCATAGATTCGAAATTCTACTTTTCCCGCCCATGCTCCACAGTCTTGCCCATTCGAAATTATAAAATTTTCTTGGCTCTAGGTCTTCCCCTCTATGTTTCATGAGTTATTGGCCCTTTTTTCCCCTTGTTTCCCCTCTAATCTTTCATTGCTAGGTGAATTTCTCATATGATTCCCACATTTTCCCTTCCCAAAACATGTCTAGATGAGAAAATTTGCTACCAAAAAAATCACTTTTAGATGCACACATTGCAATTTATCATCCACTAAAAATTTGAGCTTGAACCTTATTGGAGGTCACCACCACCACATTGACTTCCAGCAACTCACCCTTGAATTTTTAATATATTTAGAAATACTTTAGACAGGATATCGTTTAAGTCCATACCCACCCATAACCAATGGGAATCTCAAGAAATAATTTGGATAAGATATCATGTAATTGCTTGCCTATCCATAACCAATGGGAATTTCTCCAAATTATTTCACAAAATATATAAATAATCCCAGCCTTTGTCTCATTTTAATAGACAAAAAGTAAATTTTGGCATAGATCATCAAGGATTTGTATTTTTAGCTTTAGTGCAACAATTTTAAAGTATTTCAAAAATATGAGTTACTTAGATTTATCCTTGATAGACATCAAAATACTTTTATCATGCTTAGAAAATTTTCCCACTCACATTCTTTGTAGCTATGTCCTTGATTTTTTATGTTTTCATGCAAGGTTTTCCACTTATTTTTCCACTATCATGCATTGATCCCTTATAGGTTTTCCTCTAATTATACTTTCTCTACTATGTTTTGATAGGTATAAATTATTCATTGGGAGCATTAGATAGGTTTGAAGAAACCCATAAAGTTGAACATTTTCAATCTTAAGTTACCAATTCCTAGCCATCCAACTTTGGACTTGGTCACCACTTTTATTATAGACCCCATATTTTCTAGGGAAGTGTTCTTTTGTAACTAAGCACATTTTGATTTGAATGCATCATGATCCTACAATTTTGTTTTTTCTATATTTTAGCATAGCATTTATGTAATTTTCAAGTATATATTATATCAACTAGCTTGGATTCAATTATCATTTGAAATGTGTCATATTTCCTCTACTCACTTAGTGGTTTAGTCAAAAAAATTTAATTGGAGATAGCCTTGAATCTATTAATTTTAATGTAATTTTGCATTACATATTAGATACCTTGGCATAACCTTGGTTTATATCATATAATACACATAATATTACATATAGTCACTCTTAATAAAATTTATAAAAGGTTACCTTTTTACATGTTACGTAAATAATATAAAAATTATATTTTGAGGAAATAGAATGTAATTCACTATGGTCATACATAGATTAATTTTTGCATACCTAAACCAAGCTAGATAATGCTCAAGTTACACGAAATTGGTGGTGTATTAAATCAATTCCATTTGGTTTCTAAAGTCAAGAGGGGAAAAGGAAATAAGGTTGAAAATTCATCTTAGACCTCCCTCTATCCAAATTTTGATCATAGTTTTTAATATTAAATGTCATAAATGTTCAAATAGGTCACCCTCACCTAAACTAATCGAGATTTCATAACAAACTATAAAACTCTAATGTAAGGTGAATAAGATATTAATCATTCATTGTTTGACCAAATTTTATAGAAGTATGGCCATCTTTGCAATCCTATTTAAAGACATTAACAACAACACATTTGAGAGGTGTGCTATTTAAATACAACATGACACTTCAAAGTAAGAAAGGTCTAGTTTTTCACTAATATATGTGATGTTATTGACCAACATATTAAGTGATGCATCTCATATTTCATTGAATTGTTGGTTTCAATCCATCAACTTTTTTTAGAGAATTTATATCTAGTATGCCAATGAAAAAGCACCAAAATAGTTTTATTTTTATCATCATGGATAGCTTTCAAATATTTTAATCATGATTATGTTCAATACTAGCATCATCATGTAATAATAAACGCGTGTCTTCTTTCACCATGTGTTTTAAAACTTCTTTCCTTAATTACAAGTGGCTATGGTCTAAATCAAGTGTTACCCATTTTTGGCACTCCTTGTGGGATATATTAATACCTCAATTAGATTGATCTATGTATAATTTCATACCAAATATAATTGGGTACATAAATTTGGTTGATTTCACCCTTTTAAATGTTTATATATGTATGATAATACACATTCAAGCACATGAGATGATAGCTTTCCATGGATTTAATGAAATAATGATAAATGTTTTCTCAACTCTATGCGGAATATTCCAATTGAAACATGCATTAGGTTCCATCTAGGAAAAGCCCTTTATATTTCCTCATGTGTTGCACCTAGCATGATCTCTTGATAGAACAAGAACAAGAAAATGAAGCGGATATCTACATAATTTTTTAATGTGTTTTATTTATATATCAACAAGGTCTTGCCACGTGGCCTCTCAATGCTTTCATTTGAATGCAACCAAGCTCCATGCGGTAATGTTCTACGTGTTCAATGTATATAATAAACTACCCACATTATCTCGATTTGACTAAATGTTAGTCAACCACATAATTCCCACTAAAATTATTTTTATTCATCACATCCTCAAACCTTAGCTTAACTTTGATTATTTTTGGGTTGTGACTAAACTCAAATGGAGCTCAAATCAATCTTTTATAGTCCTAAATTTCCTACAAGGTCATCAAGAATTATCCACACATATCTTTCTCATTTGTATCCATCATTTTCTTGTAGTGGCTCCTATCTATTAAATTTTTTTCATGATCAATGGTTTTGATAAATCAAGATGAGGAATCCAACAAGGGGTAAAATAATATAGGTAAATATGTCTACAATTACTTTATTTATTTAGCCTTTATCATGACATTTAGAACATAATTAATTTAGAATGTTTAGAATTATTTTTTGTGGAATATTTGAACATTTGTGTCCCACCATATTCAAGTCATTGTATGAGACTTGATAACATTTCATTTATTCTCTATAGTACTACCCAACATCACATTTATACTTTACCCCTTCATCTAATAAAGCCGAGACATATTAGGTTCCCCTTTGCTTCGGATAAAACTAATGTGAGCACATATAAAATAAATTTCCAAATACACTTAATACTTAAGCTTCCTTTTCTTATTTAATAAATCAATGGCCTAAAAAATCATGTCAAGATCCATAGCCTAAGGGAAAACAATGAAAGCAAATTCAAGCGAGTGAAAACATTTTATCTATTTTTTCCCAATATTAACAGATGTATTCCTTTCTTGATCATTAATATATAACACTCCTATGTACCCTTTATAGTATTTTTTAACTTAGTTGTATTAAAGGAAGCCCACTAATCAATTTTTTTGTCATGGTTCATTATTTTTTAGCAAAATTTAATAGCTTTCATTGATTAATGAGAGATAACTGGTTAGGGATTAAATATCCAAATCAAAGTTGTCGTTCTTTTGCTTCATTTTGTCACAACTACTATAAATTGGACATAGACCTTAATGTATTTTTAGTAAAGTGCTTAACTACAAGCTTGCAAGAAGTAAATGTTGATTTATTAGGTTAGTTACCCATAAAATAAAGAAATAGTAAATGAAGAAGACTTATCTACAAAAGAATGAGTTATGTAACTAACCATAGAACATGCATTGTAGTATTAAACAAAGGCCTCAATTAGATATAAAAATAAAATAAAGCGAGAAAAAACTAAAGGCAATTTCCATATTAAAAACAAGGAAACCACCATGGAAAGATAAAAAGTTAAAACAAAACTAGACTAAGAAAAACATCACAACCTAAATTAGACCAAGCATAACATAATTTTTAAAAGATCAAAAATATAGATTTTGAGCATCATGAATTGTAACTTAAAAGGAAAAGGGGGCATATATAGAAGAAAAATTTAATCAAATAGTTTCAATGCCACCAATTAAAAAGGAGATCTTTTGTTTCTTAAGAAAAATAGGGTATGTTATTTTTAAAAACATGTAAGAGGTGATGGTATGATTTCTTTTTAAAATTTGAATGAACAAATCAAAAGTTGTAGAAGAAAAATAATATATATATATATATATATAGGCATATGCATACACTAGTGAAAGTAAATAAATATTAAACTATTAATCTATTTATATATAGAAAAATGTATGGTTAAAAATATAAGAACTAGCTCAATGTTGCAATGATATTTTCATAGAATCTCATTACATGATATGTAAAGTTAATCATGATGAAGGGATGACATGCTCATGTTTTTTTGAAAATATGCATTTTACGCTCTCCTTTCCAATCTAATCCTCATGATTGGAAATCCAAGCTAATTCTAATCCTAAGTGATGGTACTTATAAATTTTGATTTAAGAAGCATGACTACATTATGTTTTCATGACATCATGCATCCATGATGTATTACACACCCATCAAAATAAATTTTTAAATGTCATGGATATGTCATTGCATGTTCATGCATCATGGCTCAGGTGTCATTAATCCATAATGTGTATTTATTTTTGATAATGTGATTGCAATTTTCGATAATGTGCTCGTGTGTTACCTATTAAAATGATATTTCACTATTTTTTTGTCCTCAATCTCCATGCACTTACCTAATAGTTCAAACTAATAATTTCATAGAGCCTTTCCCTTACCTAGGAATGTGGCCATTTCCCTTGGACTACATTGCATCATGGCTTAGTTCAACCCACTTAAATTCAAAATATCATGACTTGACCTAGCAGTTTTAAAAGCCGATTGTTGTCAATCAAACCACGTGCCAAAACACCTTGACTTGAGCATCTAGGATTATATATTTATTAACATTCTTAGGTTAGTAGTACTCATTAAAATATTAAGGGATACAATCATAAAGCATATGCATTAACATTCAAGCATTGCATTAGCGTTGACATCATATTTATTACATTGTTTACATGATGTAGCTCTAATTTTCTATATCTAAAAAAGAGTTCAACTTTTTATCAAGAATGCCAATAAATCTTCTCCTTACACACAACAAAGCCCAAGTTATTTTTCAATACAATCCCTATTTTAAATGTAGGTACAAGGAAAGAAAGAACATTATAAGTGCATGCAATAATAGAAGATAGTTTCTTATCAATAAGATAGGAGTATTCTATAAGGACTAGATCATGGGCACATGCTATAGTCCAAGGTGTACAAAGCATCAATATACATCTATTTATGTGTTGTAGTCATCATTTCATTATCATATTTGAATTATTTTGCATTAGTGACAGTACATCAATCTATCACAAACTAAAATTAATAGTTGTATTGAAGTAGTTAAGCACCTCTAACCTCACTCTTTTTCAATTTACATATATCAACTTCTTAGCTCTTTTAAATCTAATTGTTATTTTTCTTGTTCGTTTAATTATACTCATAAATTAACTGTAAGACATGTTTCATTTCCATTAAAAATATTTAAATGGTTTAATTCAAATAAATATATTTAATATTGTATTGTTGTGTTTTATTTCTTTATAATTAAATTTTTAATAAAAAAATATTAAATTTATGTGTATAAATTGTAATGAAGTGATTAATTACAATAGACAATTAATATTGATTTAATAGACTTAATAAATAAATTATAACACACCAAGAACACATTTTTAAATGTTAATTTTATATTAAATTTATGTATTGATTTTAAGAATAAAATAGATAAATGAAATGGATGATTATTATTAATTTAATAAAATTAAATATATGAATCATAATACTTCTTCAACATTATTTTAAATTTTGTCAATAGTGACATAGTGTGATGGTTAAGTTATTATGTTGATGTATTTGCGATCAAGGTTCAAACCCCATTGGGGTGTAATTGCTGAGTGTTTACGTTGGGGCTGTAGGAATTGGGTAGCCCCCTTATAAATTGCAATGCGCTTGGTAAACTTTAGCAATTGGGTAGCCCCCTTATAAATTGCAATGCGCTTGGTAAACTTTTTTCAAGTGATTGATGATGTTGGCACTACATGCCCTCCAATACCATGGCAACTAGACCTCGTGACCTTTTGTCAGCAACAGGATGTTTACCATGGCAACTAGACCTCGTGACCTTTTGTCAGCAACAGGATGTTTTAGCCAATCGAACTAGACCCTCTGCCCCAAATTAAATTTATATTTGAACAAAATAAACAATTTGATAATTTAATTTTATGACAATTGATTAATTAATTTAAAAATGGTACAATAGATAAAATACTTCATTATCCCTGCAAATTTTCATCCATAGAAAACAATATATTTTGAAAATGCTTTTAGTAAAAGGCAAACAGCAGGACCATCCCCTCACTCTCCATTCAGGAACTGCCAAAGAGAAGCAGACAGTCTACGCCAGGGAGATTAGAAAGAATTTACTGCTAAATCTATACTTGCATGTGCAGTTGCTATGAGATCTAACTAACATCGTCATGATCGTCTGTCACCTCTGTCATACTGCATATTTTTACTTATTTTGAGTAGACAAACTAAAAGCTGTGGAGAGTACTTAAGCGTGTCCCATGCTGCATAAAGCTTCAGCGCTAAGAATGGCGGCTGTTCCGTTCTGATACAAAGCTTAACATATTCAGGAGAAACGCAATAATAAATTACACCTCATATAAATATATACACACAAAATGTCAAAGGTAGAGGTAACTTTTTGGTCCCAAGGCCCCCCTCCACTCCCCTTCGCCTGCACCCCCAAGGCAAAAAGTAGGAGACACCCATTTTTTTAGGTTTTTTTGGACATTTTGACAAAAAGCATGCTGATGTGGCATCATATTTGATGATGTGGTCCTGAAACCTTAGTTATAAGTAGGGGACTTGCCAAGTAAGCTGCTGTAAAAAATTGGGATTGATTTGAAATTTCCACGTAGGATTTTGAGAAGGGCAAAAATAGGGTGCTCAACTACTGGTCATTCGTTGTGAATTGTAATGATGTGAATGTGTTTACAAATATAAAGATAAGTAATTCTTATAGAGAATTATAATGGTCATTCATTGTGAATTGTAATGATGTGAATGTGTTTACCAATATTTGGTAATTTAAATTTGATGGATATTTACATATCAAATTGATAATTAATAACAAACATAATATTCATGAATTCTTTTTAAATAATTAAAAAAAAAGTCAGTAACAAAATTACCAAGGGTGGACTAGAAGGTGGAGGTGAATTTTGTAGAGCTGTAAACATTATTGTATTTACAATTGAATAGAGCTATTATAGGAACGCCAATACAAATTTTTATATTGTTATTGGAGCAATTGATAGTTGCTAGTTGCTATCTATTATCAATTATTCAAGCTTGCTCTTGAGAGCATGTAAAAGTATTTGATGCATTAAAAGTAAATTGTGTTTTGTCAAATTTTGTTTTTCTTCATTACGTCTTTTAATGTTTACAACACAACAATTAAGTTACAATTTGCATTAGGAATACAATTAATAGTTGATAATAATCAAAATCTATGTTTGATTTTACATGTGATTGTGTTGAATAGTGAATTTCATTTGAAATTAACATGACAATTTATTAATAGAGCATTACATTTGACTTTCAACCATAGGAATTTTTCTCACATCTTGGGAATACCTACTTTTGTAATGCAAAAAACTATGTTGTTTTTGTTGAGTTGAGGTCAGAAATAAATATTTTAAAAAATTCCTTAATCTTATAAAATTGAATAAAATTCATAATTTTGAACTAATTAGTATACTTAATCAAATTGGAAGTACTAAACATGTAGAACATTCGCAAATAATTTTAACATGTTGAGATTGTTATAAAGCTAATAACACAAGATTCTAGTTGTATTCAATTTTACAAAACTACAAGTGTTTGAGGCTATTGAGAAAATGTGTCTCAACCTTGTAATTACATAAGGTAATATTGATACATAAGGTATTGTTCAGCTGACGGTGACGAGGGGGTGTGGGGGGATCATCCCCCCAATTGGGGTCTAGGGGTAGCACGCCCTAGCGGGGGCTCGAGGGCAGCGTCCCCAAAAGGAAAATTTTATTTATATTTTATTATAGTAAATCTGGACCATTCATCATTATGTCTCATATTCAATGATCGATATTTTATTAGTTTGACTTGCCCTAGAAGGCAACCCTATTTTATGAAGGCATTGTATTACGGTTGTGTATTGCAATCTATTATGAGAGTTTGATAGCAGTTGTGTTGCCTCTAGATCTCTGAATGGTGATACTCTTGTGAGAAGCTTGTTTTACAAGTATATTGTAATCTTTGTGATTTATGAATAATATATTGGGCAGCTTTTGGAGTGTGGGTTTTTCTCTCGAAAGGGTTTTCCCCACGTAAATCATTGTGTTGTGGTATGCATGATATTTGTGTTTATTTTTGTTTAAGTTTTTGTAACTGTTAAAGATCTATAAAAGTTTTGCATTATTCTCCTCTCAAGATTAGTGCAAGAAGTTGTTCTGCTACCTTAGTTTCCTTACAAGTGGTATCAGACTCTGGTCACCTTTGATTTCAGTTGTGGGTTGTTGGGTTTTTTTAAGTAATCCAAATTTGAGTGGGAACTTGTGCAGAAGACACTTTGTGACCTTGTTGCAGGAATTTTCAGATGGCAAGTTCATTAGGGAGAATAGAGGTGGATAAATTTTTTGGAAATAATTTTGAAATGTGGAAGTTGAAGATGGAGGATCTGTTAGTAGATTGAGATATGTGGGATGTTGTTGATGAGAATGTTTCAAGGCCTATAGATCCTACTCAAGTTGCTCAATATAATGTTATAGACCGTAAAGCCAAGGGTCTAATCAGATTGTGCTTGGCAGACTCTGTTTTAATCAATGTTCATGAAGAGAGCTTTGCACAAAAACTATGGAAGAAGCATGGTGATATGTATCAAGCCAAATCTTTAGTGACCAATATTTTCTTGAGGAAAAAAATGTATTCCTTGATAATGGAAGAGGGTGGATGAATTACAGACCACTTGGAAGCATTCAATATGTTGGTGGCTCAATTGGCATTAGTTGGTGTCAAAATGGATGAGGAAGAGAAATGCCAGTTCCTACTTTGTTCTTTGCCTAATTTGTGGGATTCTCTTGTTATGGTTATTGGGAGTACTTTTGTTATATTGAAGATAGAAGATGTGTTGGGTTCATTGCTTTTTGAAGAGATGAGGAGGAAGGTATCCATCAGTGCCAAGGAGGCCCTGAATGTTCGTGGAAGACCTAAGGAAAAAGGAAAGAAGAATGAGAAGTGTGACAAATCCAAGACCAAGGGGAGATCTAAGTCTCCTGGAAAGTTCAAAGTTATTTGTTGAAACTATGGTAAGCCTGGACATGTCTGTAAGGACTGCAAAGAAGAAAAGAAGAAGAAAAAGAAAAAAATTGATTCTAATTTTGATTCTGAGAAGGAAGATGGTGACACATTCATTGCAGCTTTGGAAACTCATGCAGGTAATGATGCATGGTTAATTGACTCGGGTGCATCTTTCCATATGACTTTTAATAGAGTTTGGTTTTCTAAATATGAACAATTTGATGGAGGTAAGGTGTACTTGGGTGATGATTCTCATTTAGACATTGTTGGTCATGGTAAAGTTAAAATCAGGTTTCGTGATGGTAGAATAAAAAGGATTAATGGTGTGTTCAATATCCCTAGTTTAGAATGAAAATTGTTATCTGTGAGCAAACTAATAGATGCAGGTGTACAAGTAGTATTTTCTAATGCAGGATGCAAGATGGTCAAAGGTGCTATGGTGATTGTTAGAGGTGTCAAATATGGCACATTGTATAAGCTTTATGCATGCACTATTGAGTGCAATAGTACTTCTATGAAAAGCAAGGTTGTGGAAGAAGTGAGGGTTTCACCTTCAACAGATGGTCATGGCTTTTGGGTACCCAAGGGTGCTCTTTCTTCTAAATAAAAGTTACCTACATTGAAAACTATGCTATGGCACTAGAGACTTGGCCACATTGGAGAAAAGGGTCTAAGGACCTTGAAAAATAAAAACCTTGTTGAAGGTATGTTTGATTGTAATCTTGAATATGATTTATATGAGCATTTCATTTATGGAAAACAAAACCGTGTTTAGTTTTACTCGAGTTCTCATAAATATTGTAGTGTATTGGATCTTATTCATTCTAATGTGTTTGGTACTGTAGATGTTCCTTCAATTGATAAATTCACATATTATGTTTCATTTATTGATGATTATAGTAGAAGGACATGGGTATACTTTCTAAAGAGTAAATTTGAATTTTTCAATCGATTTAAAGAATTTAAAGCAACGGTTGAGTTGTGAACTAGAAAGAAAATAAAATGTTTAAGAATTGATAATGGAAGTTATTTTTTCTCTAATGATTTTGATAGATTCTGTAAAGATTGTGGTATTCATAGACAGAAGACAACTTTGTATTCTCCACGGAAAAATGGAGTTACAGAAAGAATGAACAAGACACTGATGGAGAAGGTTAGGAGTATGTTGAGTCGTGTTGGTCTAGAACAAAGGTTTTGGGTTGAAGTTGTTGCCACTGCTTGTTAATTGATTAACAGATCTCCTACATCAGCTCTTGTTGATAAGATGCCTATAGAGGCATGGTCAAGTTGCAAGCCTTCATTACATCTTAGATTTTTTGGTTGTGAGGCATATGCACATGTTCCAAAGGAGAAGAGATCAAAGTTGGAGAGAAAGGGTGTGAAATGTATCTTCATCGGATACAGTTATGGTGTGAAAGGATACAAGCTTTGGGATCCTATTGCACAGAAGGTAATACATAGTAGAAGTGTTATGTTTAGAGAAACTAAGCCTTCTTCTATTACATTGCAACCAGAACAAAGTAAACAAGATGTGTTTCAATTTCCTTCAACACCTGAGAATTTTGAATCAAGGCCCATGGATAGACAAGAAGTTGAGGAGAGCTCATCTAGCTATGAATCTTTAGAAGAGGAGGAAAAACCTCCAAATTAGCTTGTTAGTAGGTCTACAAGGCACAAACAACCACCTAAAATGTATTCACCTGATGATTGGAGATGTATTTTTGCTTTGAATACTAACATGGATGAACCTAGATCAATAGAAGAGACATTAGGTATGAATGTTGTGGAATCTTGGAAGATTGCTATGGATGAAGAAATGGTAGCTTTGAAAAAGAATGATACATGGGATCTTGTACCATTGCCTAAAGGACAAAAACATGTTGGTTGCAAATGGGTGTTCAAGAAAAAGATTGGTTCAGATAGAAATATTGAGAAATACAAAGCAAGGTTGGTTGCAAAAGGTCACTCTCAAGTTGAGGGTGTTGATTGTGGTGAGATATTTTCTCCTATTGCAAAATGACATCCATTAGAGTTTTGCTTTCTATTGTTGTTTCTTATGATTTAGAGGTTGAGAAAATGGATGTGAAAGCTACTTTCTTGAAAGGGTTCTCCCCATGTAAATCATTGTGTTGTGGTATGCATGATATTTGTATTTATTTTTGTTTAAGTTTCTGTAATTGTTAAAGATCTGTAAAAATTTTGCATTATTCTCTTCTCAAGATTAGTGTAGGAAATTTTTCTGCTACCTTAGCTTCCTTACAAAGATATTGCCTAAATACAACAAATAGGCATCTGAAGCACACTGCCATTTTAAAAAAATTCTTGCAAACTTCCAGAACACTTGATACAACAAGGTAGCTTGCTTTGAATATCCCTAAACATGTCCACAAGACTATATGGACAAAGAATCCTTTCCTATTGAATGTGAAACATTCTAACAAGCCTTCAATGTCACTTTACTCTATCAAAGCATAGGCAAAAACTTGGTTACATCTTTTACTTTAGAAGGTTTAAAGACTTGAAGATTTGGATATAGCACCTTCATATCTTGATTAACTCATCTTCTAATCCTCAAGACTATGTGGTGAAAGGTAAAATAAAGTTGGTTTGAAAATTGAAGAAATCTTTGTATGGTTTAAAACAAATTCCTAGGATGTGGTACCAGAAATTTGATACATATGTGTTGAGTTTGGGATTTGAGCGTTCTAAATCAGGTCATTATGTTTATTATAAAACTGATGGTGATCATTTCTCATTTATTGCATTATATGTTGATGATATGTTATCCATTGGTAAAGGGAAAAGTATGATTTTAGAACTGAAATCTCAACTTGCTGCTAAGTTTGAAATGAAAGATCTTGGTGCAGCTAAACACATTCTTGGGATGGAAATTAGAAGAGATAGAGTGAACAAAAAGCTATGGCTTGGCCAAAGTAAGTATGCCAATTCAATTTTACAAAGGTTTGATATGTAGGATTGGAGACCATTGTGTGTTCTTGTTTCAACTGGAGCAAAGTTATCTATTTCGGATAATCCAACATCCCCATCGGAGATGAAAGACATGAGCAGAGCGCCTTACCAGAGTTTAGTTGGAAGTTTGATGTATGTTATGGTTTGTACTAGACTAGACATTTCCCAAGCAGTGGGATTTCTTTACAAATATATGTCTAATCCTGGTAGAGCTCATTGGGATGTAGTTAAAAGAGTCTTCAGATATTTGTGCGGTACCTTAGATTATTCCTTACGTTATCATAGTAATATTATTGAAGACGAGATTTATTCATGGTTATGTGGATTCAGACTAGGCAAGTGATGTTGATAGCAGAAGATCCACCAGTGCTTATGTGTTTACTTTATTTGGTGGTGCAATTAGTTGGATGAATAAGTGGCAGGCTATGGTTGCTTTGTCCACTACTGAAACCAAGTATATGGAAACTACTCATGCTTGTAAAGAATCCATTTGGCTTGAGATACTATGTTCAGATATTGGAATAAAACAAGGTACAATGAAAATTTATTGTGACAATCAAAGTGTGATATGTCTAGCCAAGAACTCGACATTTCATGCCAGGACCAAGCACATTGATGTATAGTATCATTTTTTTATAGATAAGGTCAAAGATGGTAGGGTGAAGCTAGTTAAGTTAGAGACTTTAATTCTTTAACTAACCCTGTGAGCATAGAGAATTTTAGATGGTGTTAAGAGACTATGGGCCTTTCGGCCCCTAGAAATTAAGAGATGATGATGAATCCCTTTCGTTGTCCTTGCAAGGTATTTGACAAGTGGGAGATTTGTTGAGAAAATGTGTCTCAACCTTGTAATTACATAAGGTAATATTGATACATAAGGTACTATTCAGCTGACAACGACAAGGGGCATTGGGTGGATCCCCTCATGAGGGGTCTGAGGGGATCATCCCCATGAGGGGTTCAGGGGTAGCATGCCCTGGCGAGGGCTCAGGGGTAGTGCCCCCGAAAGGAAAATTTTATTTATATTTTATTATTGTAAATCTAGACCATTCATCATTATGTCTCATATCTGATGGTCAATATTTTATTAGTTTGACTTTCCCTAGAAGGCAACCTTATTTTATGAGGGCATTGTATCATGGTTGTGTATTGCGATGTATTTTGAGAGTGTGATAGCGGTTGTGTTGCCTTTGGATCTCTAAATGGTGATACTCCTATGAGAAGCTTGCTCTACAAGTATATTGTAATCTTTGTGATTTTTAAATAATATATTGGGTAGCTTTTGGAGTGTGGGATTTTTCTCCTAAAAGGGTTTTCCCCACATAAATCATTGTGTTGTGGTATGCATGATATTTGTATTTATTTTTGTTTAAGTTTTTGTATTTGTTAAAGATCAGTAAAATTTTTGCATTATTCTCTTCTCAAGATTAGTGTAGGAAATTTTTTTGCTACCTTAGCTTCCTTACAAAGATATTGCCTAAATACAATAGATAGGAATTTGAAGCACACTGTCATTTTAAAAAGAAAAATCCAAACTTCTAGAACACCTGATATAGCAAGGTAGCTTGCTTTGAATATCCCTAAACATGTCCACAAGACTGTATGGACAAAGCATCCTTTCCTGTTGAATGTGAAGCATTCTAACAAGCCTTCAATGTCACTTTACTCTGTTAGAGCATAGGCAAAAACTTGGTTACATCTTTTACTTTAGAAGGTGCAAAGACTTGAACATTTGGATATTGCACCTTCATATCTTGATTAACTCATCTTCTAATCCTCAAGACTAAACCTTGCTCAACAGAGGGATGTAGAACAACACACCATGACTCTTCCTTATATAAATATTTTGTAAAAGCCTTAACCAACTCTTGAAGCTTATCTTCATATGTAGTACACCAACCTAGAGTGATATCAATCAAAAAAATTGTACCTATCTCTGCGCATCTTCTACTTGTACTAGAACCTTCAACAAAGGTTCATCCTTGCACTACAGATCTGCAAATCAACTGTTTTGAACCAATTCTTCTTTCATGTTGAAGTCTTCAACAACATGTCCTTTTTAGGGGGCTAAAATTTCTATAAATGAAATCTCCCCCTAAGATAATGCTCTATCTCAATTTTTCTTGGGTTCTTGCGTAGAATGCACAAGTAAAGAATCACCTTTCCTCTCATTTCCTTGAGTTTGTTCTTCCTTCTAGACATTTCCATTATCCTTCCTTTTTTGATTAGAAGTTTCATCCTTTTCTGAACTAGTGGCTTTACAAAGCCACTTCTGCAACAATTTTCCTTATGTCCCATCTTATTGCATTTGTAGCACATAATGTTGTGCTCTAAAACAAATTTGTTCCTTTTCATCTTAGATTTGCACTCATCAACCTTGTGATCATAGTTGTTGCAAGCATAAAAATATCCATGAAATAAGACAGTATTGTTTCTTTGAGGCATAAGTGATCTTCTACCCATGTTATCATGCCTTCTTTGTCTTATTCTACAACCAATAGCCTTATGCCTAAATTTATTGCAAGAAAAATAGTAACCTTGAAAATATTGATTGAACCTAATAGGAGCATGTTGTCTTGTAGGTGGAGGACTTTTGAATCCTTTTTAGTTTGATTTCACATTCTTTACCTCCCTCTAATTTACCTTTCAGCATGTTAGTTTCTTCCTTTGATTTTTCAAGCAAGTTCTCATATTTATGATTTAGTACCATTTCTTCATTTAGGTCTTTTAGAGTAGACCGAAGTTTTCCTTCAGAACATATTTCCCAATCACCTAAATTGAAGTCCCAACCTTTAGGTTCCATTGATTCTAGATCCAAATTAGAAGAGAACATGCCCTCATCACTCAAGGAGCTAGACTCCTTACATTTTTTGACATTACATTTTTTGTCAACAGTATTGAATTCCATAAAGAGGGTTTCATCATTTGAATCATTCTCCTCATCTTCAGAGGAACCACTACTTTCTTTGGAGTGGAGACTCTTTTTAACCTTATTTATTTTATTATTATCATTTGATTCTTTATAAGGAAATTTAGATGCAAAATGACCAATTCTTCCACAATTGAAACATTTTAAAGGTAACTTACCTTTGTACTTTTCAATGCCTTTCTTCAATCTTCTTACAAATTTTGCTTCAACCTCATCAAAGTCATCATTCTAATCAGTAGCTTCATCTTCAATCTTTTTTTATCTTTGAAAGAAGCTTCCTTATTTAGGGCATTTATATCAAATTCTTTTATTTCAAAGGCAGTAAGAACACCAAACATTTTATCAACAGAGTACTGATTCAAATCCTTGGATTCTTCAATGGAAAATACTCTATGACTATAGAATTTAGGGAGAGATCTCAAAACCTTCTTTACAATCTCACTTTCTTTTACTTCACCAAGACCGGTGATGCCAAAAATAACTTCATACACTCGAAGCATATAACTTGCAATGTATTCATCCTCTATCATCCTTTGAGTCTCAAATCTACTTTTGAAGATCTACATCTTGTCTTGCTCTTCTTTAGTATCTCCTTCATAAATGCTACTAAAACATCCTTAGCAAAGCTGCAACTCATCACCTTCAAAAGTTCTGAATCAACTAATCCACATAAGAGATAATTCTTATCTTTGGCATTGCATTCATACAACTTGATTTATGTTGCATCTATAGGAGTAGCGGGAGAAATTTAACCATATTTGACTGATTTCTAAACACCAAAACCTAGAGAGTTTAGGTTTCCTTTCATTCTAGATTTCCAGAAAGTGTAATTAGTCCCATCAAACCTAGGACCCTTGTATGGACCATCATGTGCCATCTCGGATCTTTGCCTCAAGTTGTTAGGCTTCTTTAGAGGAACTTGGCTCTGATACCAATTGTTGAACACACTCATAGACTGAGAGGGGGGTGAATTAATCTTATCAAAAACTCAATCCCTTTTGAAACTTAAATCTCTCATTCCCCCTATTTTTCCTCCAAAATTGAATTTGTTAGAGTCAATATTTTATTATTTGAATTTCAAATGTCTAATGTTGGCTATCGAGATTTAATTTTTTGGGAAATTGGAATAATTGCATATAAATACATAGTCATTTCACCATTTGAAAACTAGAAAGGGAAAACTAGTAATTTTATGAGCAAGAATTATTGTCAAGAACATTATCAAGCAATTCAAGAGAAGATTTATTATAGCAATTCAATATCAAAGCATCATGTCAAAATGTATGAGATTTTATTTATGTTTATCATATTATTTGTGATATCTAACCCTTGTAGGTCTTCAACCAAATCAAGCCAACAACAATCAAGCCTTGAGGAGATGTGCATGACTTCAGTCCATCAAGGAAGCCATTTTTAAGTGGTGAATTTTAGGTCATTGGTGATTTATCATGCATTTATCATTTATCTATCTTTCATTGGAATTTCCATTGTGGAGGTGGAAATACCAACATGGGGTTTGACTAAGGCAAACCCCTGTATGGAACAACCCTTCCTCTCTCTTTAAATGTGTAGGTTTAAGATCTGAAGAATATTGGGAAAATTTTGAAGGTCAATTATTCATTATTGTCTTACTATCATTGCATTATTTTTTAACATCTCAAGTTGTTGCACTAACTCAATAAAAATAAAATCTAGTGATAATGGAAGTATTTCTTTATAAATTATAAGAAGTAAAATCTTACAACAAAACTCAAATTCTATCAACAATTCTCCATCTTATTATGTTCCTATTGTATTGTCTCATAAGCACAAACAAATTACTAATGTGTCTAAATCTATATACAAAATTATGCAAAAGTTATTGAAAAGTAACCTAATTCAGCTTCCTCATATTTGGAAACTTCGAACAACCCCTCATAGCTTTGTATGACCTAGAGGATTTATATCAATTCTATAGAGTCCCTATACATGATACCAAGAGATATATGTGGCTTCAGCACTTAGTGCAAGACCTCATTGATTCAAGTTTTATCCAGCTTCTTGTTGGACCAAACAAGTCAAATAATTTTTTTGTAAATCTAAACCAAAACTTACAAATCTATACCAATCCTTTCCCAAAACATTTTACTAACTATATTGAGATTGATCCTTATTTTACTTCTAAGCCTCCTTCTCTATTCAATGATATGATGAGTATAGTGGATGCGTGCCCCTTGTCATCTCAGGTGCATGACATTCCTTGCTCGATCAATGAGTTTGACTCATAAAACTACACATGATGGCTTATCTCTCCCAACAATGGGTTCCATTACTTTGATTATCTAGGTTGGACCCAAATGTGTGGAAACCATATTTCATGTCATCCCTAAATCAAACTTATTATATATGAAATTAGGTATTCTATGGCTAACTTCCATGGAATTCATCACTTCAATGATCCATAAATTTTTTAAGTATCCATAAGAAGAACCTATGCAAATTATCTAGCACACTATATACAAACTACTCATCTTCCTTGGAGGCTTCTCTCTCGATCACTTTGTTGGTATGTGGCGACTGATCATGCTATACTGTATAGCCCATGGTATAATGTACACCCTGGCCCCCTGTCCTTGCAGGGGTTCGGGGGCGGCAGCCCCCGAGAAAAATTTTCTTCCTACTTTTTCGCGTGATCACCGAAAAAGGGAAAAATCAATGAAAAAAGAAAAATCCGATTTTGTAGAACCAAAAATCTGGAAGCTTCTAAGCTTGTTAAAAAGGGGTTCGGATGGGTATTACTGTATGATGAAAAACACGATTATTCATAAGATTGTAATAGGTTTTTCACTGGATAATAAAAGTATTGGATGGCTACGGTTTGGTGGATGTAGCCTAGATTGGGTGAACCACGTTAAATTATGTGTTATGATTTATTTTGTGCATGTTTTAGTTTCTCTGTTTTGTTTATTAAATCTGCATTTAATTGTTAGATTTGCCATCTCTAACCCTAACACACTTCTCGTTGTTAACTCTAGGACCCTTGCAACCTTATGGAGACCTATTAGTTAAATCTTATTCATTTGAAGTTCAAAGCAAGTCATTTAGAGTTCTCTTCTTCAACACCTTCTTCTTTGCATGTGCTCACTTTCCCTTCTATCACCCAATTTTTGTAGTATACTTATGTCCCTATGCCTACCCCTTCAATGACTAAGCAAAAATATGCTCTATTAGGACAACCCCCCATTCCTCTTAAGGTCTCATCACCTCCATAAATGCCTCATGTTCATCCATGTGTCATTGCAATAGACCAAGGAAAGACACCATTGTTGCAAAGATCTTCTCCATAATTCGTTCATCCTCACATAGCTCTTGACATTCCTAGACCTACCCATCTAGTAGGAAAGGGAAAGTAGCCCAAAGGACAAGAATTATTCCATGCACTTCCAACACCTTTCCTTCCAATGGTACCTCATGATCCTTCACCTATCCCTATAGTAGAAAGAGGAAAGGAACCCATGACACAAGTTCCACTACATGCACCTCAACTACCTCAACCTCTACTTACCAAGGTGGTTCCTCCTCCTACAACTACATCCAAGTCTCATCATCAATGAAACTAGCTCGTGTGTGAACACAAGCATCATCAATAAGCATTATCTTGTGAAAAAAATATTATGGAGATTCCCACCTCCAAGTGTCCTCTAATGTGACCACCTCCAAACTTGGTCATGCCTTTGTCTCCTACTTATCAACCTCCTTGTGTGACTCTTGCAACTTCGTCTATCCCTCATGATGATCTTGATAAGCCTCACCCCAAAAGGGAGCAGCTCATCTTAGCTCCTTTAATGCACCTACCTCTAATTCCAAATATCCCCTTTTCCATTTTTCTAGACATGCCTAACATACGTGTCATTTCCAACACCATTCGTGTTTCCCTTGTCCCATACCAACATACCCGCTATCATATTTTTCTCTATATCTCCATCTCACCACTATAGACATTGATATCCCTCACCTATCTCCTAAAGGAAAAATTGAGCACTATCCCACTCCACCACATCACAAGAAAAAGTTAAAACCACCTTCTTTGCCACCTCTAGACCATTTTTCATTTATTTTTCATAAAATATGTTCCAACTTCTTATGCTTCTATACCTACTCCTATTTAGGAGATTAGTAGTGATAGTCTTCTTGTCACTTATTTTGAGAGAGATTCACTAGTCTCCTCTCCTAAGGATTTCTTATTTGAATCCTTCATGGATATTTTAGCATTATCTTCAGTCCTCACAAGACTATTGATGATGGTCTTGCATGAGGTTTAAGAAGAGGTTGTGCTTTCCTTTAATTCCTTAGATATTACTACAAGTGAGACACCTAGTACTTCCTTGATTATACTTCCTCTATAGGCTCAACCTCCCTCCCCTTATCATCAAGATTGGGGGACTAATGATCTATTTGAGAAATATCCTTTGAGAAATATTTTTTTTATTTTTTCTTTTTGTCTTGTGATCCATTGTATTTGTATATTTATGTTTATTAATATCTCTTTGATGATCCATGATACCCTTGTAGGTACATGAATACAAGGAAAGTGAAATGTTGTGGCATTCCTCTATTTGTATCTACATTCTTATATTTTTCATAATTTTTTATTTGATGTTTTGGGATGATGCAAAGCATTGAGGAATTTAGGCCTCTTCCATGTTGACCCTAAAAAAATTGTTTCATGTATCTTTATTCCTTCATACTCATAGTTCCACTAGACTTGAAACATGATACTCAAAAAAAATGGTTTCATGTATACATGATTAATCTATATTTATACTAACCCCAAGTTTGTGGATCTCTTAGTGTTTGTATGCATAATTGATGTCATATGTTTTATGTGGCTATTAGAAATCTGAAATAGATTGAATAACCCAAGGAACTTTATAGGAGAAATTCAAAGCTACATAAATTGGAAAAACATAAACAATGCAAAACAACAACTTTGATAGATATGCAATGTTAGGATGAAAAAATTGCATAAGAGCTTCCAAGATGAAAAATAAAAGCTAGGTAGTGAGTTTATATAGAATTAAGGAGAGGATGGAGATGGAAAACCAAACAATATGAAGTGAACACCAATAACCACCAATATTAAATAAAGTGATGAAAAAGTAAATACTCCACCCTTTATTAGTGGAGAAACCTCATCACTTTATCTCCTAGTTATTAAATAATAAACTCAATTTATTATCCTAAGAAAACTTAATAAAAGTGTAGGAAAAACCCATGACTAAGGAAAAATAAATTAACCCACTAGGATAATTAAAACCTACACCAACACCCCCCTCAAGTGTAGCCTAGGAGGATGTAAAAGATGATGGGTTCTAGCATATGAGTTCGTGTTAGGTACTCATGTACATATTAAATCCCCCCAAAGAAGAGTAAGCAACCCAAATAGAGAGAGAGCACCCCCCCAGAATAGAGAGAGAAGAGGACTAAGTAGCCCCCCTAAAGAGGTCCATTGGTAGATGCTTGAAATTGGATGTAGAAGATGGTCCACGATCGTCGAACAACATTCCTCCTTTTAGGAAGAAACAAAACCATAGGTGTATGAAAGTTATTTCCCAAGTCCTAAAAGGAATATGTAGTATCAAAGTGCAAGATGTATGAAGTCTTTGAAATCGTCTCAAGTGTCACCATGTCAATACTAAAGGCTCTCACAATCAAATTGGGCATTCTAGGCCACACTACATTGAAAAACTCATAATCTCCTAGATATTGGTGTAGAACACAATCCAAAGACTCAATTATCTCCTTTGAAGACGTCTCCTCTAAATGTTGATCCAATGTGTCCAAACTCATGTCAAATTATAATGAATGATCATGTAGAGAATGAAAAAGAGGGTTAGAGTGTTCCCTCATAAGAACTACATAAGAATCAACTCCATCAAAGAGAAAATGAATACAAACAATAGTGTTTCCCAAATCTGCATTATGTATCTCCATAAATAAGTATGAAATACCCATCAAGAGATCATCCCATAAAACTAAATCTGAAAGACAATGTATGTCCTATTGCAAGGAATCACAAGAAGCTTTTGAAGAAGAAACTCTGAAATATGAAATAGTAACAACTAAAAGGATAAAAGAGTTTTCCTCAAAGAGAATATGTATATCCTCAATAGTTTCATCTAAATCCGAAATGAGGGACTCTACCAAAAAATAAGAGATTTCTGGTAGAAATTGGTTCCAATAGACTGAATCTAAAATACATAAATGACCCCATAACAATAAATCACTAGAGGCTCTCAAAGAAGTATCTCTAGAATCTAAATCTGCAACAAGTATTGTTAATGGGGTGTTAATAAATTGATTGTTCACACAAGATGTTTCCTTGCAAGATGGGGAAACATAAGTCTTGGTATCATCCACAAGATCCTATTTATCCAAAGAAACATCATTTTTAGATGAAGATTCAATGTCTCCATAAAACTATTGGATTATGGTCCAAGTGAAAGGGAACTTAATGTGTTTTATGTGATATAGAGTATCCTCATAAATAACAAGACATATTATTCCATAGACCATGTCATTACTGTTAAACCATGCATTCTTTGATCATAGTCACTTGGCTTCGGAACAAGTCCAAGGAGATAGGGCAATAGATCTTGATCACATAAGTGATTCTTTACCCCTTATTTCCAAGACAAATAGTTCTTTGAAGTTAACTTGACAATATAAGGATGAAAATAATTTTTAAGAGACATGATTAACCCCCCATAAATGGAACGTTATCACAATTTGTGATTATAAAATATTTGTATAATCCCCCATGAACTAGTGCAAAAGACACCAAAAAATTCAATACACTCCCACCCTTTTCACTAGTATCAAAACTCACCCCCACCCCAATATTACAAGGTTGGCACTTTATAGTTTAGTGTGTTTACAAAGTCTTTTCCAAGATACAATGCTCAATAGCCCTGCAATGGCCAAAATTACAAATTTTGATACAAAATAAAATAAAGAAAAGATATGGAAAAATCAGCCTTGTAGTTGTGTAGTTCTCTTCAATACCTTTCCAATGCCTATTTGTTTCTAAAATTCAAAGGACTAGGGTGAAAGTTATGGTATGTTGAAGAAATTAGCAACAAACAGCTTCAACCTAAAATTTCTAGAAAAAAATGATAAAAATTAGTTTCAAAATCTCTATGGATGAAAAGTGCTCATCTCTATCTTTCTGATGATATCTTGTTTTCCAAAAAAAGAAACCTTGGTGAAAAGTTATGATTTTTTTTTAAATGGTTGAATTTAGCCTATAGTGACGACCCTCTTAGCAAAATAAAAATTTGCCAAAAATCATATTTGTCTAAAATGGGAAAAAATTATATGAAAATAAGGGTTTTTGGGTCATCTAAGCATAGTGGAAAGGTCCATTTAGGCCGAAAATTCTCCAATAAAAATTTGTTCACCTTATCTGAGCTTTAAACCCTAACTCGCAACTATGTCAAATGATCTCCAAATAGGATGAAACAAAATCCAATCTTGACTTTCTCAAGCCTCTTGGACACGTTGGAACAGTCAAAAGTATTGTCAGTATAACCAAAAATGTTGCAATCACCCAAATCTCACAAAACACATATGCAATATGAAGAGGTTATTAGATTTTTATAAAACCCTTTCTAATTTTCTAGATCGTTGAAAATGCAAGAGAAGAGCATATGGGAATTTACAAGCTATTACATGAAAATTTCAGTTAGGAATATATGAACTTAGAATTCTCAAAATAAAGCTTTGATACCATGTTATAAATCTAAAAGAGATTGAATAACCCAAGGAACTCTATAAGAGAAATTCAAAGCTACATAAACTGGAAAAACATAAACTTGATGCAAACCAATAATTTTGAGAGATATGCAATGTCAAGATCAAAAAATTGCATTAAGAGCTTCCAAAATGAAAAATACAAGCTAGGTAGTGATTTTATGTAGAACTAAGGAGAGGATGGAGGTGGCAAATAAACCAATAAGATTGACCACCAATATTAAATAAATTGATAAAAAAGTAAATACTCCACCCTTTAAGGGTGGAGATGTTAGTGTTTAGTAGCTTCGGGAGATATTTTCCCTTTAATATAATGATTTCCAAGGTAGGTTGGCCTTGATGGGAAAATAATATTTTATATTTTGTATCCTCTAAGGGAGCCAACCTAGTGAAAAGGTCACCTATCATTGTATATAAGGGAGATGATGCTATGTCATTTACACATCAAACTCATTCACTCAATTCAAACTTCAGCAGCAGGTCGTGTTTCTTAAGCAATAGATATAATTTTCCTGATTTGTAAGCAGTGTTCTACACTTATTATTCTAATATATACATGAGAATATTCTTTGTTGGGTTTTTTTTCCTCGAGTAGGAGGGTTTTCCCAGGGTAATCTATGTGTTTATTGTTTAGGTGTTGCACTTTTTTGCTTTCTGTTAAATCTTATCTGAAAAACTAACATGGTATCAAAGCCAAGTTTAAGGAAAAGATCTGACCAAATTTGTTTAAGCAGTCAAGACAAATATTTCATTCTTTGTATCGCTCCAGCTCATGTTGTTTGTTTGAGAAGGGGGCAGAGTTCATCTATTGGAGATTGTTATAGAGTGACTAAGCAACTGTTGGTCTAAGTCAAGATTGATTACCATCTCAACCGAACGATTGGAGTTATATGTTGAATTCTGCAGAGTTATAGAGTTCATCTATTGGAATATGAAATCCATGTAGATCCTCATGGATGGCACGAAATGTATGACACTAGTGGCGGAAACCTTTAAATAAAGGCTCGATATCATTTGTATATTGATAATAACCATATCTCTATCACGGTATGTCGTGTTCTTGAATATTATTTTGAGCGAGCAGATCCTTTTTCTAGAATATGCTAATATTTCTAAGCGATGCGATGGGAAATAAAGTGTTGTCAATATGTATATATTCGGCACTAATTATCGTATATATTTCATTAATGGTTTGTCTTTTATGTCGATTAAAATATTGAAGCCGCCACCTTCACCTTTGTCAGGAGAGTTCACAAATTATTATCGGTTGTTATTATCTGTCATCTACGCGCCAATTAATTAATTAATGCTTTATGTTGTGAAGGCATATGGGAAAAGGATTGAAGATGTTCTTTGTGAATTCAATTGTTGAGTGTGGATTGTGAATGAGTGAGTTGTGAACATATTCAGACTATTTAGAGTCATTTTGATGTATCTATACATATTTATTGTTAGGCGGAAGTATTGAGTGGAGTATTATGAATATATCCTTAGTGTTGGAGACAAATCAAGAGGAGCGTGGAAATTTACACTCGACAAAGAAGAATTGGCGTTGAGTAATCTCGAGTCTGGAATGATTAATCTAAGTTTCCAATTTTGAACTACAAATTGGGAGTATGATGGATGTATGAATTTCAGTGGTGTGCCTAGTATTTTCTGAAATCTAAGCTTGAGTAAAGTGTTGTGCTGTTGGTTATGGTCCTGCATGGGGTTGGATATATGATCTAAAAAGATAAAACAATTAACAGTTGGGAAGAGACTACAAGAAAAGCGCCTGATTGCATCTATAGAATTGACCAACATAAAGAGATAAGTATTTTATGTTTGAAGAATGATCATGAATTTTATGTAGTTAATAATAATTCGTGCAATAACATTGGAATAGTGAATCATGTATGCTTCATGTAGTGGTCTATAAATTTCTCTTCAAGGTAGTTTAATTCTATGAACTATTTTTAATCTCTCTAAAATGCTTCCAGGATGGATCAAGGAGCATAAGGATGATGAGAGATTGCATAAGGAATTCAAGGGGAGAAAGAGATTGATGCATCCTGTGAGGAAGTCATGTTGGCTGAAGAAATGAAAAAACATAAAGACATAGCTTGCAGCCTTGGGACTGAGCTAGTGGTGCATAATTCTCTTTATTCTTCTCTCGAGGGCACAAGGTTGTATCAGCCTTGGATGGAGAATTTGTGATCAGTTTCTTCGAAGAGGTGGAAATGAAATTCAGAGGGAGTTGAATTCCAAGCACAAGTTGAGTCATGTCCAAGAAGAGGACTAAGGTTCTGAGTTTCGTCAATGGAGGAGAGGTCACTTCCAGAGGATTTTTTTCAATCTTTGTATTGAGACAAGGATCAAGAGGGAGTTTTGTGACTCACTAAGAAGAAGTCAAGGTGTCAGCCAAGTGGGTTGCAGTGTTTGGAAGACCTCTTCAGCTACAGAGAACAGAATTGCACAAGACAGTCAATCTGGATTTGACTTTGGTAGCTCCACAAACCTGTTCAGAATAGGGTGATCTAGGATTGAGAAGGATAGTCCTGAACTCTTGCAAGTCAGTAGTGTCGAAGGTGTGCATTGGAAACCATTCCTCTAAGGCAAGTGTTGCAGGAAATCTTGGACAAGGAGGCTAGGAGGTTGCTGCAAGTACTTGGAGCTTTAGAGGGAGTCGCATCATCATGAAGATTTGTGTAATGTATATTTCTCTGAGACGAAGAAATATGAGGTGAAAGCCCTTATAGTGTATATTTCTCTGAGACAGAGAAATATGAGGTGAAATCCCTTGTAGTGTATATTTCTCTCAGATGGAGAAATATGAGGTGCAAGCCCTTGTTCATCTCTAAGACTGAGATGAGACGTCATGTTGAGAGACTCCATGACAACATCACGTTGAGAGACTCTGTGATGTACCCTTGTACTTGTGTTTCTTTCCACACATGGGAGTAGCCATGGTGTACGTCATGTTGAGAGAATCCATGACGATATCACATTGAGAGACTTTGTGATGAAAACTTGTACATGTGTTTCTTTCCACACATCGGAGTAGCCATGGTGGATGTCATGTTGAGAGACTACATGACGACTTCATGTTGAGAGACTTCGTGATGAATCTTTGTACTTCTCTGAGACTGAGATGTGTTTCGTCATGTTGAGAGACTCCATGATGACATCACATTGAGAGACTCTGTGATGAACCTAAGATGTTTTTTCCACAAATGGGTGTAGCCATTGTGGGCAACATGTTGAGAGACTCCATGATGAGGATATCTGGAAAATACCTCCCTAGCTAAGAGGGAGTGTTAGTGTTTGGTAGCTTCGAAAGATATTTTCCCTTTAATATAATGATTTCCAAGGCAGGTCGGCCTTGATGGGAAAATAATATTTTATATTTTGTATCCTCTAAGGAAGCCGACCTAGTGAAGAGGTCACCTATCATTGTATATAAGGGAGATGATGCTATGTCATTTACACATCAAGCTTATTCACTCAATTTGAACTTCAACAATAGGTCATGCTTCTTAAGCAACAGATATAATTTGTATAAGTTATGTCCAAATTCAAGGGCCTGATTTGTAAGCAGTGTTCTGCACTTATATTCTAATATATACATGAGAATATTCTTTGTTGGGTTTTTCTCCCTCGAGTAGGAGGGTTTTCCCAGGGTAATCTTTGTGTTTATTGTTCAAGTGTTGCACTTTTCTACTTTCTGTTAAATCTAATCTAAAAAACTAACAAAAGACACCTCATCACTTTATTTCTTAGTTATTCAATAATAAACTCACTTTATTATCCTAAGCAAACTTAATAAAAGTGTAGAAAAAACTTATGAATAAGGAAAATTAAATTAACTCGCTAAAAAAATATGTTGTGTGATGTCATTCCATGTGTTATGTATTTAATTATACATCCTTCTTGGTGTTCTCTATATTAAGGACATTTTTCTCTTTCCTCTCTTACCTTATAATAATCTAGATTCTTAGCATCATATAATTATTTTAAGGGGGGCTCTCATTGCACAAACTTTACTTTTGTGATTTTTAAATCATTGATGATCTTTACATTCTTTGTAGCTCTGTAGCATATGATTCACTTAGCATAATATAACTTTCTATCCGATGGGTCTTCATATGCCCTACCTTTCTTCATGGTTATCCTACAATGCAACTTGTAGTAATCATGACCAATCAAAAGCATTGTTTGGATTCTAGCATAACACAACTTGTTAGGAATACTCCTCTAATCAAATTTTTCATATTGTTTTGTTCTTTTCCTTTTGTTGAATGTTTGTTTCTATATGTTGGTTGTTCTTGAGTGTTTGTATTTTTTTGTATAGTGTATTTGTTAGTTGGTTTACTTTTTAGCTAACATTTCTACTTTTAAAATTCTTGTATCATGTTTATGTTTGATATATGGTATTCTAGTTGTTTTGTGGGTCCTCCTTCTGGGGGCATCTTCACCTAGTTTGAAGATTCTACAACCTCTATAATATCCGTGGGTAAAATTTTGTGATTTATGTTTTTACTTTAGTATGCATATTCAGTGTAGTTCATATTCAAGCTAAAGTGGGGGCAAAATGTA